>APFE030372312.1:80665-198405 GCA_000404065.3 Pinus taeda
AAATAGATGATTTCGATGTGGAAACATCTAGTGAACATAATTGTGCAATTACACCTCTTTGTTCCTTTTTTAGAAGCTTTGTCATACCGTTAGAGCTGATTATCTTTCCCAGTTTCCCCATAATACCCCATAATTCAACTTCCTTTCCTTTCACAGAAAATTTCATGAAAAGTTCTTGAAAATTGAAAGCTATTGTACCCAAGGATTGTATCCTTTGGAATCCTAGTACAACATCAGCACCTCCCATTGGAATGGAAAACATTGGGCTAGTCAATACATATTCTCCCATGGATAACTTGATATTATGGCACTTTCCAGAGCAATTTATTGTTCCTCCATTTACAACCATCACTTGACACTCTGGTGCTGGATATAGGAAGAAATTCAATTCTTTTGCTACCATACATTGAATAAAATTGTGGGTACTTCCTAAATCAATCAACACTATTACCTTTTTCTTCTTGATTTGTCCTTCTATCTTGATGGTTTGAGGAGTGGTAATTCCCATCAATGCATTACAAGATATGGTCAGATTCATTTCTTCTTTATCTAGGCTTTGTTCTTGGAGTATATCCTCTTCTTTTGACCTTTCTTGCTCATTTTCTTCTTCCTCTTCACAATCTATGTAGAATAATTTCTTCTCAGCACACTTATGACCTTTAGTGTATTTGCTATCACAACTGTAACAAAGCCCTTTTGCTCTTTTTTCTTCCAATTGTTGTGGTTTCAACCTTATAGGTTGTGGAAGACTAGCGGCAACAACACTTCCGTCTTTATAGATGTGAGTGGTATGCTTCCTGGTTGCCATAATTTTGCTTTCCATTTTTCTTGCTAACCTGAATGCCTTCTCTAATGAATCAGGTTCCCAAAGGCGAACATCATGTTGGATATTATCCTTTAAAGACCTATGAACACATCAATCCTATGCTCCTCCGGAATATCTTTTAGCCTTATGTTCAATTTTTGGAACTCCTCAATGTGCTCCATTATTGAACCCTTTTGTTTGAGACTTATCAATTGGCTAAAAAAAGTGTTGCTTTTTGTATCCTCATAATGTGCCATAAATTCTTCCGTAAAAATTGCCCAAGTGATAAATTGTTTACGAGAGCAAAGCCATTGATACCATACAAACTGATTTGGTTCCAAATATAAAGTTGCCATACGTACCTTTTGTGTGTTTTGCACATTATTGAGATCGAAAAATTGCTCCATCTGTAATATCCATGTTGCGGGATCCTTGCCATCAAACTTCCTCATATCGATTTTTGGAATATGGTGGGTCTTCAATCCAACATTAGAGTCTATGAAATCATGATTAACATTTCTTTTATTCGCATCATGAGTTTCCTTTACTACCCTTTCACCATTAGTAAGTATTTCTTGTAGAAAATTTGTCAAATTTGTCTTCAAATCTGCCATGTCTGTGTTGAAATCTGCCATGTCTGTCTTCAAATCTATCTTCAAATCATCCATATTAGCTTCCATGCCATTCATCTTAGCTTCCATGCCCTTTATCTTAGATTCCACGCCATTTATCTTAGCTTTTGTTAGCTTTTGTGAGAGTGACATTTGTTGCACTTGGTCTTGTAATTTTGATATATCATGTAGTATTCTTCCTCTTCTACATGAGTCATGCTAGAGCTTTCAGGTTGCTTACTAGGTGTTTGAATTTTCTTTCCTCGAGGCATCAGTTACTGATAATAATGCTCTACTATGCCCTTTTAATTCCTTCAAAATAATTTTTCAAACCAAGCTTAAGCAAAAATTTAAAAAAAACTACACACCTTTTTTCACTTTGTAGGAGCTTAATATTGCCTCTAATGTATTTCTGTAATTTCGGATCATCTAGTTCTGAAATTGTGATCTGTGCTAGTGCTCTATTTCCTCTTTCCAATTCCACCTATCTAATCCAAATTGGATTCTCCAAGGAAGAGTTATACCAAATCTCCCACAGTGACCTAATTATACACTAGTTTAGTAGAGCAAACTTGTACGACATGACACATGTCCCTGTTTCGACCTTTGGCTCTGAAAAATATATACAAGAAACTAGAGTCTGTCCTCTTTTTGTACCTTCTTACGAAATTTCAATCCGATGCTCAGAGAGAAAGTTATGATGATTTCCCCATGTCACTTGTTTGGAATGTAATTCAGGAGTCTGCAAAAAGACCAACTTCCTCAGATCATATCTCCGCAAATATAACACGAAAAGCTCTAAAATTTGGACCCAAGGTTTAGTGCGATTTTGGGTTTTTTTCCGCTTCTGAAACATCACATAAAAAAAGTTATAGTGAAAATTCCACGATGACCTATTAGGAGCAGCGAAACCCTAGAATCCAAAGCTCTGATACCAAATGTTATGAAACTAGTTCATAAAAAGATAGAAAAGATATATCAACGCCTTAGAATTCAGCCTCTTCGAGGGGGCAACCTCCTTTACATTACACAAAAGAATGATTCCTTGATGATTCAAATGACAGAACCTCCTTTCTATATATAGGAGTCTAAGGAGTCACAATATAACCCAGTCAACCTACCAATAACAATATAAAGGCACAAAAATAACAATAGAGGGATTCTATGGGGCACACTAATAACAATATGGGGACAATAGGGGCACAACAATATTAGTAAGGGATACAACTACAATAGTAATGGGGTAATCACTAGTATTATAGGGACCTAACACCAAGGCTGCTAGATGTTTACGTACATCGAAAATGATCACTCGTTCCTTAACTTGCATAGGAGATGTATGCTCATCTAGAGTTGACACTCTGCAAGACTACACAACTCTATATTGAGAGTCATCGAATGAGATGTTGTGCATATCTCCTTCTGGCTGATCTCTAAGGATCTCAGTGCCTCCTTGGTCGCTTGATACTTGCTCATCTTCTGGATGCGATGAAGTGGGTAAGTCGACCTCTCAGTGGTGGGGAATGAGGTCAATGTCCTACTCTAACTCCTGTTTCTCCAAGTCTGTATCCATTTTTTCAAGTGCTTTCTCTATCTCCTTAGCGAAGTCCCGCTCCTACGATGGTTCACCATGTCTACCTGATGCCAACTATTCTGATGAGTCCACTACCTGTACGAACATTGTTTCATCCATCTTCACATGTTGCGCCCCCTACTGTACCTGTTGCTGCTGCGCTTCCCTCTCCTGTTTACGAAACTCTTGTTCCCTTCAGAGTTTCTCCTTCAACTAATGAAACTCCTTCTTTGTTTCCTCCATTTTCCATTTCTCCCTCTGCCTTTGCATGATTCGCTTATCGCGGTGTTGCCTCTTCACCTTTATAACCATAGTTGTTTTCTCTACAAGTGGATCTTCTCGGAACTTGCAGCTTTTCTCTTCCTCCATGCGATCGACAATCTTTGTTTTTCCCTTGTCACACAATGGTATGTTCACCCCTACTATTGTTGTTGCTTCTGGTGCTCTCTAGGATGCTGCTTCATGTTGCTTCACTAGCCACTCCACAACAAAGGTGACCTATTAATTGGGTTGGAGAAACTGTAGCAATATCTCCATTGGTCCTCCTCCGCCCAATGAAATTCCCCATGGATCCAGTTAAATTGTACTCTCGTTTAGTGATCTTTCAGAAGACAGTGTGGGTCACATGGATTGTAACTTCAGAGGTCAAATGGATACTTATTCATCAACTCTACTTTGACATACACATGCTTGAAACTTTAGATCTCATATAACCCAATGCACAATGAAAGAGAGGGCCAAGATTCCTTCTTCTTCTAGTGGAACCCAGCTGTAAATCTTGTTGAGATGTGATATGCTACTTTCTACATGACGAGCACGTCCAAGGAAAACTTTGGTAGAACATGTGGTGGCTTCCCTGCACTGTACATTTGTATGAAGGTGCCAGACGGTGAGGCATACCAATTAGCTATGCCTATCAGTGCCTCCATTATTGCCATCGACATGCAAGGTGGATCCTGTTCGAATATCATCTTGTTAACTGGGGTGAAAAAAATGATCAGACAGTCGTGTGATAACTCCTCTGAAGCTGCATTTAGACAAAAACTTACAATAAGTGTTCACAGCAACCTCCACAAGTGACCATGCCCACTTCAAGACCGTGAACTCCTATCGGGCACATATTGCATCCATGATATAGGAGGACATGTATATTTCTGCTTGCATAACTTTGGGTGGCTGTTGAGCCCTCGTTACCTATTCCTTTAGCTAATGAGCCAACATGCTGGATGAGTTACGTGGTTTTCCTTCTCTAGCCAGTTGGTCCATTGCAATCACCCAACTATGTGGGAAGGATTTCGTGATTTCTTGGCCATACAGATGACATGAAAATATGACCAAGTATTCATACACCTTCCGCAGTATGTTGGTCTTGTAGACCTTGTTGGGTGTCATCCTGAATCTAGCCAGCTCCTTTACCTAGTTCTTTAAAATGTCTCTAGAGTTGGCATTGTTGTTGGGTATGTTGAAGGGAGTCTCCATGATAGTCACATGCTTTGACATTTGATACATCTCATCATAATCCTATGCCCTGAAGGTTGCAATCTTCATCCCGTTGACACTGCTCAAGCTCATCGTCTTAGGATCAATATGCAAGATGATCCAGTGTATCATGTCCACGCATGGGAACATGAGGTATCCGGATACAATCTGGTACAAGCCGGACTTGTGAATGTTCACATATACCTAGCGGTCTTCAAGGTCTTCCCCAAATGTGCCTATAAATGCATCATTGACCTCTTGCCATTTCAGTTTGATGTCCTTGTCTAGAATCAGCTTGGTATCTTCATAGATCGATAGACTTGAGGACACTTGCTCAACTTATGAAACAGTTGCACTTCCGTTAGTGCCTTTTGATCATGCTCTCTTAGAGACCATTGATCCTGTACTGCTAAGAGGCCGATGAACACCTGAAAGATCTGGAGACAAAGTGACATGCATGGAAAGAAATTTTTCAGCGAAAACCAAAGCAAATTGGAGGAATGGCATAACACATACTTGGGGAAAGAATAGCAAGGATTGCGCAATTCCTTCTAGGAGGTTGGGAGATTGGTTGCCAGACATGCGTAAAAATTAGTCTGGGCTGTCTGGGAGGCAAGATTGACTACTAGAATTGTACAATGCGCAATCTAGGCTGACTGATGACTGTTGGAATTGTGCAATGTGCAATTATAGCTAGAAATGACTATAGGCTCAGTGACTGCATTGTGCAATTTTATGGGCCAGCAGTCATTTTCCCTCAGGATTGCGCAAATTAGGCCTGGGGAACAACTACTGGGTAGCAATGTTCATTTCTACAGAGGAAGGTAGGGCCTTCCCTCTCAGGATTGCGCAATGTTGTCTTGATGAGGGAGTGTCTGGGCCAAGGCTGCCCAATCCCGCTGACAGGCAACTGAATGCAAATGTGAAAGTAAATGCATGGCGATACTGAGTGTAAGTAGAATCAAATGGTTGTACATGCAAATAATGAATGAAAGATTCAGAAATAGAACAACATGCATGTGGGTGAAGCGAGTTGCTAAATCAGCGATTGCTCGTGCAAAACAGTTTCATTCATGTGATAGTAGTGAGATGGTAACAAAAATTGAAATAGTTCTAGTATAATATAGTATGCATGTAAACGATAGTGAGCGTTCAAAGAAATCAATAAAATGGCACTCACACAAGCCAAAACACAAAAAGCAATAGAAATGTTGAAAAAGAAAAGTTGAGACTACTTACCCGTGAATAGTTGAGCCAGATGTGTCGAAGAGCCTTGGATTGGTTGTGGGATGTTAGAGCTCCAAGAAAGATGTGAAAGGATGAGCTCTGATGTTTCAAATAAATAATTTTGGGCTCATGACGTGCATGCCACAGATCTAGGAAAAAGAGACACTTGGAGGAAAGATTCTAAAACGATCTTTGCATGTAATCTCCAGCTGCTAAAGATAGCTCTCTGAATCAAGGGATGTTTTTTTCATGTTTCCTTATGCTATTCCAGGAAAAAGTAAGTCATGCATGCAAATAAAGTTTCCTTGGTCCCGGGTGGAACTAGTCAGCCCAACTACACATGCAAGAGGCTTCTCAACTACTGGGAGAAAATGTACATTTCTGGATGGGAGCTAGGTTGACTGCCTAGGAGATTTCCGCAATTTCTGGTTAGGGCATCGGAATGGTGCCTTGCAGGGAAGAATTGCTTAATTTTCGGGATGAAGCCTGACTGACAGAATTGCACAACTCTAGAACCCAGTAGGCCGTCAGACTAAACTCCGCAATTTTTGGAGGGAAGGCTGGTTGCCCTCCAGAATTGCACAATTTCTTGAAGGAGTTGCTCAACCTGCAACTGGACCAAGTCTGAAGAAACAACCTATGAGGGGAATGCATCAAGCTCTGATAGTCATGCTATGTTTTTGCAAGAAAAACATTGAATCTTGTGTACTTAACGAAGCAAGATATGTTGATGTGAAGGGTTGGTAGGGAGGCTTCAAAATGAAGCTAAGGAAAAAATTTCGAGGGTGGTTGTAGCCACTACAGCACTCATTAACACACTAGTAGAACTCCATCTCTCCGAATGGACCTTGTTCATGAAAAACAAGTCTAACACCTCCGAAGGTATTGTTCAGTTCTTAGTTCATCTTGCTTTCACACTAGCCTGATTGTAAGGTGTAGCATCTACCAAACTCTTGGTTGGTTGACACACATTCCAAGCCAAGGCAACACAATTGTTTCAATTGGGGTTGAGGGTTATATTGGTGCACAATAAATATAACCGTCAAAGTCTTAGTTTCATCTCTGGTGTTGCTCCACTACCAGCAAGACTAGAGAGTACCCCGGAGGAGTCACACAGGAACACAAGCATTTCTCCATTGCCAGTGAGCCTGGTCAGTACCCCGGTGGAGTTACTTGCATCACCTCTCTATGTAGGATTCCTTTCTCTTCTTTTGCCGTATTCATTTTTCATTTTTGAAATTTTCACTTTTCATTTTTTCATTTTTCATTTTCACAATTGTGCATACACTTATTCATTTCAAAGGCAGAAGAAGGATCCCGACTTATTAAGAGCAGAAGAGGTTGTTCCTTTAGAGAAGTAGTTTATTATTTACCTTTGGCATGCTTGTTAAGGTTTCCCCCCTCACCTTACTCTACTTGACTGAGCTGACAAGGGTTAACCCAAAAACAATCGACTAGAGTAGGTGACACTAGTTAGCACATAGGCTTTATGTTTTCACCAAGGTTCACCTCGAATAGTACGTACTTTCCTTAGACGTATCATGGATTAAAGATAAAAATTTCTTCATACAGAGGTAGGATGACAGATAACCAAGTAGTGATAGCTATACAAGGCCTCTTGTACTTTACCCAGCTTGTTTCAACAGTCTTACATGGTTTCATGCAATACTAACCTATGAACAAAACAAGCGAACAAACAACAAAGAAAAGCATAAGCAGAAGCAAAAGGTGAAAGAAAAGTGAGTAAGAAAAAAAGAAAGTACACAAATAAAGAAAACAAAACAAGTAAGCAGACAAGCATGCAAGAAAACCAACTAAAATCAAACACTACTCCTACTCCTAAACTAACGGTGCATGGGCATAATCACGTGAAGTGATATTTCCAATGTAGCCACCGGCGAATTGGTTGACCCATGTAGGTGAAGGCTAGGGCCGCGAGAAACCCCGTTGTGTAGACCATCAAGAAAGAAAGGTATAAAAATGAAGACAAACACACTTCATGTTTCAAAGTGCCCACATGAGATAAGTGAGTGCAAGTGCATGACTAGCACTCCGTGGACTTATGACGATGTTGTGTGACACTGTGTGCAGCTTTGAAGAATACGCATACTTTTGACTGTGACATGCAAGAAAACGAAAGAAACAAAGACAACTTGCATCATGCACGTGTGCTTGCAATGTAAGATTCCTCCAATGCATGAGCGATGGGATTGTGCAGTTCGAGTGGAGGAAGTATGATCTGTGTGTGAGATTGATCTTCAATGCATACAAATGAGTGATGAGGAGCCTCGAGTGATTGAATAATTTCTTGATTGGAAGTGAAACTAACTCCAAGAGAACGAGGGTCTAACATAACCATCAGGTTGGGTTGAAGTGCCTCGATAGTCTTAGGTGTTTTGACTTCATCGCCAGATAGATCATCATAAACTAGTGGCTTCGAAAAATCAACTGCAGTAGAATCATCATCATGATCACATATGGGAGTAAATGGATCATGATAGCCACGATAAGAAAAATCAATGAATTCATTGGCATCCTCATGATCTGATGAATCAAACAGAGGGGTAGATGAAAAGCGGAAAAATTCATCCTCTGTGTTTCTGGAAAAGGCAAATCAAAAATCATGTGGATTTTCAATGAATAACTTGTCCTCTTCGTTGTCAGATGATGGACTAACATCCAGTGTGTCCTACGAGTTATCAACAATGGGTGCATCTGTAGATGAAGATACACATGCGAAGTCATGGATGGCAGGTTAACCAAAGATGCCAGGAAAGAAAAGAGGGGGCTCGAATGGAAGGGAGTCATCCTTCATCAAGTGTTGGTGCTCAAGCTCCCAGTCATACTCTTCATGAATGATAGCACGTTTTGGTTGTGAAACACCAACTCCATCAGTGGCTTGTTCCTCATTCACAACAAGTGTAGAGTCTGCAATGGAAGAACACAAGATAGTATCATCCAGAGGATTAGCCAAGTACGAAGATGAAGGTTGTGGAACAAAATGCATGTGACAACTCGATGGAATCACAACCAAATCTGCACGAAAATTAAGCGAAGTGATGTTGGGAGGTTACGACAACTGAACAGATGTGTGAGGATTATCCCCTACAGCACTCTACAGTGATGGAGCCATTTGATGAGGGGATAGTGGACAGTCACTTGTGACAGTGACCATCTTCATTTGTCATTGTGAAACTCCATCATTGAAGAATATTGAGCGAGGCTTGATTTCAAACTTCTTCTTGGGATGAGTAAATTTCTTAACGAAATACTCCAATCAGTCCCAAAGATAGAATAATTTCATCTGGCTCTTTGGAGCTTGAAACTACAAATCACAGAACCGCTGCCAAAAATCCATAGTTGATTCATGTGAAGCCTTCAAATGTTGTAATAGTTTTTGTTCAAGATGCTTTGGATCAAAATGATAGAAAGCGTCTTCAATGAGATCACAGAAGTGCTCAAGTGAGTGCATGTTGTCAGCCGATAGGCTGCACAGCCACCGATGTGGAGATTCACAAAGTGTGTATTCAAGAAACAAACTGGTTTGTTCATATGAACATCCATATTCCTCATGAAGCATGGAAAGAAATTCATGTAAGAACTCAGGCCAGACCACTTCGCCTTCACCATCATACCTGTAAGTGGACAAGATATCAAAGAACCGTGATGGTGACATCTTTGTGATTCAAAAAACATCACGGTGGGAGAAGAGTGCAAGAATCCATGATAGATATGCAAAGGTTCAAAACAGGTGAGCGGACACAGTTTGTCATCTGGCCCTCCTTCTAGAGCCAGAAATGTTGACAGTGCTGGACCCGCCAACATGTCAGGTGATCTCCTCAGTAAGAAGTCCCAATTAGACCTCACACCGTTTGGTGTAGGAGTCCTAGTAGTGGGTCGTATGGTAATTCCTTGACCATGATTTCACACAGAGTCAAGTAAGATAACTCTGTTGGTAGCAAGGGTGTGACATATGAAGTGAGCCAAGGAAGGTGCATGAGAGGTTCTAACACACGGCGGTTGAGATGAGTGTGCACCTTGGAAACCTGTGATAGCATAGAGTTAAGAAGGGAACACACGACAAAAGATGCATCACAACATGGAAGGCAAGTTAGCTAGCAATCCAAAGTGATGTTTAAACCAACAACACATTTAAGAAATATTCATACATACATACACAGAAAGTTATACATGCAAGCGTAAGTAAAAAGATGCATATATCATTTAGAGTAAACCAGATAACATAGAATACAATACAACATATGCATGAAACATGCTAGCTCTTGTTATATTAAGAAGTGTAAGTTCCAGTCATAAAATACATCCATGTCCAACCACTAGTTCTGACAGCGAAATGTTACAACCACAACCACCTGCTCCTCCAAAGAGATGTACTAGTTGTGCACAGTGGAGAAGCCAAGGCTTGTTACAATACTATCCAAGCTCGCTCCAAGATAGTCTTATCGGAAGCTTGGCTATCCAAAAGCCTATACAATGAGTTATGAGGGACTATTTATAGCAAAGCATGGGGTGACCCTTGACATTCCCCTTTTTGACAGCTCATCTACCCTCATGATTCTTCATCTACTCTATGACTATTACATCCAACTATCGACACTTGAACTTACACTTGACAAGACATTACATTACAATGCACATGTACCCATGTGAGACAAAATGACTTGAGATAGCCATTCTAGACATCACTATGACAAGGACAATTATTGGAAGACCAACTCTTTGACATCTTCGTTGTGGTTGATAGTAGCATACTAATGCCAAGATTGATAATCCACGATGGTGTCTGTGTGCTCCAAGGTGATATCTTTCTAGAACCTGACTCTTTCCTCCATAGCATTTGGGTACACTGCTTGGGCTCCTATGTTCAACTCATATGAAAGCATGCACATCATTATCTTCAATACAGTGAGACCAGCAACATACTTTTGCATGATGTTTGCATTGATGGGCAAGTCTGGGCTGGTGGCGATGCGCATCAACTTGTCAAAGTACAAGTCAAGCTCTGGTCGGACCTATTCCTTTGTCTTCACTTGTGTGAGATTCCCAATAGATGGGATGACATGTGCGCACACCAAAACATCCATACTCTCGAATACATGTACACGGGAAGCTTGTATACTAGTGATGAGCTACAAGAGTTCTTCATAGTTCCGGATCTGACTCCAAATACGCACCTTCAGCTTGACCGCTCTGGGCTTCAAGATCATAGGAAAGTGAAGCGGGGCTCCCTTCTATCTCATAGTCCATGTTTGCATGTAAGCAACAACAGCATGCATGCTTGCCAAGATACGTGCTCTTCTAACAAATTACTATTGCCATCCATTGAGATGGACAACTGCCTTGTGCACTGTACCGAAATTGGAATACACCGCCTGCATGACTAATACAATGGAAAACACTTCATCTAGTATTTACTTCTTCAGTTCTATTCAGGCAGATGTTGTAACCAACTCTCCTCCTTTCTTAGCCATTTGTAATTCCTTAGCCATTCGCTCATTCTCAGCTATCAGAAAGCGAACACTTGAGCTAGTGGCTTCGACATAGACTCTAGTAGCATCGGCCAAGGTTGCTAGATGTTTACATACATCAAACACAATCACTCATTCCTTAACTTGCGTAGGAGATGTATGCTCATCCAGAGTCGACACTCTAAGAGACTACACAACTCTATGTTGAGACTCATTGAATGAGATGTTATGCATCTCTCCTTTTGGCTAATCTGCAATGATCTCAGTGCCTCCTTGGTCTCTTGAGACTTTCTCATCTTCTGGATGCGGTGAAGTGGGTAGGTTGGCCTCTTGGTGTTGGGGAATGAGGTTGATTTCCTTATCTAACTCCTCCTGCTCCAAGTCCATATCCATCTATTCAAGTGCTTGGTCTATCTCCTGAGCGAAGTCCTGGTCCTGTGATGGTTCACCTTGTCTACATGATTTTCGCTGTTCTGATGAGTCCACCACCTATACGAGCGTTGTTTCATCCATCTGCACATGTTGCACCCCATGCTATACTTGTTGTTTTTGTGCTTCACTCTCGTGTTTGCACAACACTTATTCCTTTTGAAGTTGCTCCTTCAACTCATGCAACTCCTTCTATGTTTCCTCCATTCTCCATTTCTCCCTCTGCCTTTGCACGATTCGATTATCACATTGTTGCCTCTTACCTCTATAGCCATAGTTGATTTCTCTACAAGTGGATCTGCTTAGAACTTGCAACTTTTCTCTTCCTCTATACAATCGACAATCTTTATTTTTCCCTTGTCGTGCACTGTTATGTTCACTCCTATTGTTGCTGCTACATCTGGTCCTCTCCGGGATATTGCTTCACGTTGCTTCGCTTCCCACTCCACAGCGAACCTGGCCTATTCATTAGGTTTGGAGAAACTATAGCAATATCTCCGTGGGTTCTCCTCCACCCAATGAAATGACCCGTGGATCCAGTTGAACTGTACTCTGATTCAGTGATCTTTCACAAGACAGTGTAGGTCATATGGATTGTAACTTCGGAGGTGGAATGGATACTTCTTCATCTGCTATGCTTCAACGTCCACATGCTTGAAGCTTCAGATCTCATATAACCCAATGCACAGTAGAAGAGAGGGCCAAGGTGCCTTCTTATTCTGGTGTAAACTAGTTGTCAATCTTGCTGAGATGTGATATGCTACTTCCCGCATGATGATCACATCCAAGGCAAACTTTGGTAGAACATGCAGAAGCTTCTCCGCACTGTACATTAGTAAGAAGGTGTCAAACGGTGAGGCATACCAATCAACCATGTCTATCAATGCCTCCATTTCTGCCATCAACATGCAGGCTGGATCCTGTTCAAATATAATTTTGTAAACCAGGGTGACAAAATGATCGGACAACTGTGTGATAGCTCCTCTGAAGCTACATTTGGACAAAAACTTATAATAAATGTTCACAGTAGTCTCCACTGGTGACCATGCCCACTTCAAGCCTGAGAAATCCTATCAAGCACAGACTGCATCCAAGATATAGACGAACATGTAGATTTCTACTTTCAAACATTTGGGTGGTTGTCGAGCCTTGGTTACTTATTCCTTCAGCTGATGAGCCAACATGCTGGACTAGTTACATGGTTTTCCTTCTCTGGCCAATTGGTCCAACATGATCACCCAACTCTGTGGGAAGGTTTCCTTACTTTCTTGGCCATACAGTCGACATGCAAAGATGACCAAGTATTGATATGCCTTCTGCAGTATCTTGGTCTTGTAGACCTGGTTGGATGTCATCCTGAATCTAGCTGGCTCCTTTACCCAGTGTTATCACTCAGGTTGTTCCCTTTGACTCCTAAGGGAATACGGTCGAGGTAACCACAAACCAAGCTTTAGATTGCAATTCCTAGCCTACCTTCAATCGGAGAGGGCTCTCTCTTTAGGATTTAGCTTTGTTTGATATGATTTTAGGCTAGTTATGATGAGCATGGGTTTTGTTTTAAATTTGGTGGGATGGTTGATGTTTTCAGACAGAGTTGAACTGTAGAGAGTGAGAAGTTCAAACCATTGGGTACGGAGTCAAGGATTAAGGGCTGCTGGTGTGTTTTCTTTAGCAAAAGAGAGGAATACAGAGCAAGATAACTACACATGGAACAATCTTTAATGCTGGAGCAAGGATGAAATGTAGGTCAGGGGATGAGAGGCAATTAAGGATCTCTCATTCAGCCAAAGAGGGAAGGTGAATGAATAATATCTAGGAGCAATGAAGAATTCCTAGACAACGTTCAGAAATGAGAGAAATAGCTTAAACATGATCAATTAAGTATGCATATTCATCAATATTTCAGAAGAAAACATTAAGAAATCACAGAAACTGACCATAGAGTGCTGCTAAGCAAGTTCTAAGCTATTCTTTCTTTCTGCAACTTGCATCATGACACATAGATGATACAGACACATATAAACTGAAAACAGAGGTGAAAGAAAAACTTATTGAGCCATGTAGAAGCGTTAGAATTCTAAAACAAGCTCTTTATGCCATCAAAACCACAACCAACAGTTCATAACAATGCATTCCAACAATATTTGATTATAGAACTCTCAAAATCTACAGCGCAAGTCTCTAAAGAGGAATATCAACAACCAACCCTTTAAACATTGCTGAGGGCGGTTATATAGGAGAAATATGTACAAACTTCCCTTGAACATGTGTCAAGGGGGAAAGATATCTCAAAAAATATCTCTAAAGCAGATCTAAAAGAGATCTGTGTAGTAACTATCTTCAATTCAAAGTTGTGCTGGAAATAAATGCAACAAAATATCTAAAAGAGCTGCTCTGGGGCAACTGGCAACTCAAGTCATGCAACTGAGGGCTGCGCATGAGAGAGTAGCCTCAAAAATGGGTGAACAATGTTCCTTGAGCCATGTGCTAGCCTCATGGCCATAACTCTGTACTGACTGCACATTGGGCATGCATCGCTGCCCTCAAATGTGGCTCGATACACTGTATTTTCAATAACTAGGCATTGAATCCTTTTGTTTGCGATTTCAAGTGGTCTTAAGGCCCAAAACTGTGAGTTGGTGAGCCTTTAAGGATCATAGCCGCTTTATTGACTTTGCTGGGGCCTTTAGATGTTCACCTACTTTGGAAAATAAATATCTTCCACTTGAAAACCTTCACTGATACTCTCTACTGCATCCTGATACACTTTGGCATGCATCTGGGCTCCTTCTTGACCTCCGAATGCCTTTGAACTATTCAATCACACATTTATGGACGCTACTCAACCTTCTGCTGCCTTTGGAGTCGTTATCGACCCCTTTCATAACTACAATCATTTACATATTTCATCTCTGAACTAAACTCCAACACTAAATCCATTATTATTGAAGTTATAGAAGGGAAATAATTCCAACAGGTTTTAAATTTTTGTGTTCTTCTATTAACATCTAAATAAATGAACTAGATTGCCCAGAGAGTATTTCAGCGGTATTATGTTGCCTTCTAGGAGCTCTCCATCTTGCTGAGAATCGTCTACCATCAGTCAGAGTGGCAATGGGACCAAACATATGAAAAAAGAATCTATTCCACCAGCTTCCAGAGGTAGTTGACAAGGTGTCACTGTCCTCATCCTGGTCAACATGAATTCTATCTTCATTATCAATAACATAATCCCCAAGCACAATTGCATTGGGCATAGCTGAACGAATAGTACTCAACATGTCCTCAAACTCACGAGATAGTTCTGAGTCTCGCCAAGCACGCTGGCGAGCTAGGTCTACATCTGCTGGCCTCACTGTAGGATGAACACTTCTTGCATGTTTACGAAGATCTCTGTAGGTGCCACTAAAAGAGCATGACTCGTAAGAACAACTTCTCGGCTTTGAATTAAGATATTTCCTAGCAGCCTCAGTAATCTGCCATCCTCTCACTTATCCCTGACAAAGTGAGCATTTCAACTCCACTGAATCATTCACAAGTATCTCAGTAGTACCACTTCTATCGTGCCTCAGGTTGATACTTGATGTTTCCCCTTCTGTAACAACAATATCTCTCACCACATCTCTATTCCTGTCTGCTTGCAAATTTGACAAACCATGCAAAGACCTCCTATTATGTGATATAGTTGATTCCCTTGATCTTGATATCCATGATCCAGAAAGACTTCTTCCCATTCTTCTTGGCCCGTCTAAATTTGCAACATCAAAGCTGGCACGTGCTCTTGTACCTGACACTTCAACCTGTCGATGATCCACATAGACTTCAATGCCTTCGGATGACATTTTTCTGTAGTTTTCCCTTGGTTTCCTGTATTGATCGAGGCAATTTGAATGTCGAGAACTTGTGTTACACATATATGGTCGGCATCCCTTGTCATAGGAACTACACAACAACAGAACAACATTGTGTGGTTGTTCCAAACAAATGAGGCATACAGCATTATCCCACTCTTTCTTCTGAGCATCTAAGTCCACATCTTCTGAACTACCATCCAAGATTTTTTTTCTCTGAATTATTATAAGGATGATGACAAGACCTCCTAGCCCTCCGTGAAATCTGATTATCACATGACTTCAAATCCTTTGGCATATTGAAATATTGATAGAAGAACATAATAAATCTTTGTGCTATTCACTCCAGTTATGAGCCGCCGAAGAAGCCAAAAATGGAGGTTGCAATCTTATATAGTAATTAGATACTCTTCAGGCTTCTCACCCCACAAAATATTGATTGTCTAAGACCTTGAAACCAAGCACTTATGTATTGTATATTGTCCTTTCCTCCACGGGTTGTTTTCAAACCTCCTCTAATGTGCCTGTTCTGAGTTTGGCCCTCCTTTAACTAAAAAACTCATAAAAATGGATCAAGTCATCAAAATTAGAACACAGCAGTGGCACTTAGACCAGCACACTCTCATGGACACTTCTTTGGCCTCTGGAGCAAATATGGAACATTGCAGCATGCAAAGTATGACATATTTGGCATGTAAAAATGTCGATCATGAAAGATGAATACCTGCTGCAGCAGGAGGCTAACAGTGGCTCCACTTGGGGATGGCTTTTCCTTGCGAAAAGTCAAGAACAGCAGTTCAGAATGCCTTAGTCTTTAGTTGTTGTTGTATTCTTGCAAAATTCCCTTTGCTAGCTGCCTTATTAATCCTACCTACTTACCCTAATCAGCACTTACTTTGTTGTTAGGTAAAATGAAACAGCCAATGCAGCCACATAAGTATTATAAACATCGATGGGCTTTGCTGCTTGAGTTTGCTGGTACTTGAAATGGAGATCTTGCAATCTGATATGGCTTTGTTAATCTTTGAGAAGATTAGGAAACTGCTGACCTTCTTTGCTGAATTTAAACATTGTACAAAAGGGTCTTGCAACATGTATATACAATTGCTGAGCTGAATTAAAGAACTGTACAAAGGTTTGGGACAACTATCATGCTTTGGAATTGGAAGATCATCAACAACTTGACATTGAGCCTTGTAGCTTTCTAATAGAGAAGAGCACTGATTTCTCCGATCATACAACCTATTAGTAGATGGATCATACAAAACATGGACTGGTATTTGCAATTTATTACAAACAGGCTCAGATGGCACTTGATACATCTGCACAGGCTGCTCCTCCTCTTCTTCAAATAATTCAGATGATTGAAAACAAAGAGGCAGGGAATCAACTCGAATTATTTGATCATAAACAGTGGCTTCCAAATCTTTTTCTTCAATCTAACATTCAATGGCACTTTGGGGCTGCAAATCTAGAGGTAATGCATTAGGAGAAAGGATTTGACTCTCCTCTAGATGGTCAATATCAACACTTGATGATACTTGATTACAAGCTGCAGGATAATTATCTTTAATAAATTGAAAAGATTCAAAACAGAGTGGTAAAGTTCCTTCGTTGAATTCAAAATTTTCTGCATTTTCCTCCCTCTCTTCATAGCTGAAATGATTAGGCTGATAACTGGGCTCAGACTGCTGAACCTGAACACTGCTTTCTGCCAAAATAGGGTCTGATTCCTCTGCAAAGCTGATTTGGATTTCAGAAACATAATCATCATCATATAGATCATATTTTGGCAGACAGCTGAAAGAAGAAAAGCCACTATATTCACACAGAAAATTACGAGATTCCTCCTCCGTATGTGGTTCTATGAATATGCCATCTGATTTGGCAAAAAGCTGCTCATGAATATCAATTCTTTCCTTCTGCAAAACTGGTGTGTTCTGGTGCTGTAGACATTCAACTTTCAATGTGATGCCCTGCATTATTTCCTCTGGTTTCTGAAACAAACTATGAAGTCTTTCCTCTTCCTCTACTTTACGCATCTTATCTCTGATCTTTAGATTTGCCTCCACGTCCACGGCCATGTCCTGCATTTGTTTCATAGTGCATGGGCTTCTTTCTCTCAAATGAAATTCAATTTCTGCATCAAAAGCTCTTGGATAATGCAATAGAGCTAGATCAAGGGAAGTTCTTATATTTAAAGGCATGGACTGATAAACTTGATTGAATCAGACAGAAAATTGCTGAACAGATTCATTAGGAAGCCTTTTTAATTGATCATATTCTTCAATGAGCATGAGGAGATTAACTTTGGTCATCCATCTATCAAGGAAGAGCTTGGAAAACTGCTGAAGATTAGAGATGCTAGCCTCGGGAAATGCTTTAAACCAAGTCCTAAATTTGCTTTGCAAAGAAAGGGCAAACAGCCTAAGAATAACATCCTCCTCTTCCACTTCAAATATATTGAGATAGTCTTCAAAAGCCTGAATATGCTTTTGAGCAGTAACACCATTCTCTCCATCAAATCTTGGGAGATACTTAGGATGATTTTTAGGCAAAGGACTGAGCACGGGAGGCAAAACAAGAGGCTTATATCTATCAAGAACCTTATGAGGCACGAGATTATGTATAGGGATTGAATGACTAGGCTCGATATGAACAGGGATAGGATGATTTGCTTTGACATTTGTTTCCTCCTTGGTCGTATGATGATCTTCAATAGCATTTAAAGGTTGTTGTTCTAATGTGCAAGGAGGGCTTTCCTCAACATTTTCAAAAGGAAAATCATAAAAATCAGACTTAAAATTGCGTTTAAAATACAATATACACAGCAAAATTTTATGGAAGAGAAACAACATGACCTCTTGGATAATAATCTGGGTCAAAAGCCTGATCTGCTCATATATTTCGCTTGGGTTCATTTCTCCAGCGGAGTCTTTATTATGAGGATTATGTGGAGTTGCCAGGTGGATAAATAAATTAACTTTGAAGGGCCTAATCTCTGTCCACCACATAGATCAGAGCTAACTATGTAATAAGAAACAAAATATTTTTAGATTTTTCGAGATTTTTCAAAACAAGTTTAAGACTTATTCGAAAGGCAAACTGATAAAAAATGGGGACTTATAGTCATGAACAAAACGATTGGTCCCCAGCGGAGTCGCCAATGATGTTATCACTCAGGTTGTTCCCTTTGACTCCTAAGGGAATACGACCGAGGTAACCACAGACCAAGCTTTGGATTGCAAGTCCTAGCCTACCTGCAATCAGAGAGGGCTCTCTCTTTAGGATTTAGCTTTGTTTGATATGATTTTAGGCTAGTTATGATGAGCATGGGTTTTGTTTTAAATTTGGTGGGATGGTTGATGTTTTCAGACAGAGTTGAACTGCAGAGTGTGAGAAGTTCAAACCATTGGGCATGGAGTCAAGGATTAAGGGCTATTGGTGTGTTTTCTTTGGCAAAAGAGAGGAATACAGAGCAAGATAACTACACATGGAACAATCTTTAATGTTGGAGCAAGGATGAAATGTAGGTTAGGGGATGAGAGGCAATTAAGGATCTCTCATTCAGCCAAAGAGGGAAGGTGAATGAATAATATATAGGAGCAATGAAGAATTCCTAGACAGTGTTCAGAAATGAGAGAAATAGCTTAAACATGATCAATTAAGTATGCATATTCATCACTATTTCAGAAGAAAACATTAAGAAATCATAGAAACTGAGCATAGAGTGCTGCTAAGAAAGTTCTAAGCTATTCTTTCTTTCTGCAACTTGGATCATGACACATAGATGATACAGACACATATAAACTGAAAACAGAGGTGAAAAAAAAACTTATTGAGCCATGTAGAAGCATTAGAATTCTGAAACAAGCTCTTTATGCCATCAATACCACAACCAGCAGTTCATAACAATGCATTCCAGCAATCTTTGATTATAGAACTCTCAAAATCTACAGCGCAAGTCTCTAAAGACGAATATCAACCAACCAACCCTTTAAACATTGCTGAGGGTGGTTATATAGGAGAAATATGTACAAACTTCCCTTGAACAGGTGTCAAGGGGGAAAGATATCTCAAAAAATATCTCTAAAGCAGATCTAAAAGAGATCTGTGTAGTAACTATCTTCAATTCAAAGTTGTGCTGGAAATAAATGCAACAAAATATCTAAAAGAGCTGCGCTGGGGCAGCTGGCAACTCAAGTCATGCAATTGAGGGCTGCGCATGAGAGAGCAGCCTCAAAAATGGGTGAACAATGGTCCTTAAGCTGTGTGCTAGCCTCATGGCCATAACTCTGTAATGACTACGCATTGGGCATGCAGCGCTGCCCTCAAATGTGGCTCGATACACTGTATTTTCAATAACTGGGCATTGAATCCTTTTGTCTGCGCTTTCAAGTGGTCTTAAGGCCCAAAACTATGAGTTGGTGAGCCTTTAAGGATCATAGCCACTTTATTGACTTTGCTAGGGCCTTTTGATGTTCACCTACTTTGGAAAATAAATATCTTCCACTTGAAAACCTTCACTGATACTCTCTGCCGCATCCTGATACACTTTGGCATGCATCTGGGCTCCTTCTTGACCTTCAAATGCCTTTGAACTGTTCAATCACCCATTTATGGCCGCTGCTCGGCCTTCTGCTACCTTTGGAGTCATTATCGACCCCTTTGATAACTACAATCATTTACATATTTCATCTCTGAACTAAACTCCAACACGAAATCCATTGTTATTGAAGTTACAGAAGGGAAATAATTCCAACAGGTTTTAACTTTTTGTGTTCTTCTATTAACATCTTAAATAAATGAACTAGATTTCCCAGAGAGTATTTCAGCGGTATTACGTTGCCTTCTAGGAGCTCTTCATCTTGCTGAGAATCGTCTACCATCAGTCAGAGCTGCAATGGGACCAAACATATGAAAAAAGAATCTAGTCCATCAGCTTCCAGAGGTAGTTGACAAGGTGTCACTGTCCTCATCCTGGTCAACATGAATTCTATCTTCATTATCAATAACATAATCCCCAAGCACAATTGCATTGGGCATAACTGAATGAATAGTACTCAACATGTCCTCAAACTCACGAGATAGTTCTGAGTCTCGCCAAGCACGCTGGCGAGCTGGATCTACATCTTCTGGCCTCATTGTAGGATGAACACTTCTTGCATGTTTACGAAGATCTCTGTAGGTGCCACTAAAAGAGCATGACTTGTAAGAACAACTTCTCAGCTTTGAATTAAGATATTTCTTAACAGCCTCAGTAATCTTCCATCCTCTCACTTCTCCCCGACAAATTGGGCATTTCAACTCCACTGAATCATTCACAAGTATCTCAGTAGTACCACTTCTATCGTGCCTCAGGTTGATACTTGATGTTTCCCCTTCTGTAACAACAATATCTCTCACCACATCTCTATTCCTGTCTGCTTGCAAATCTGACAAACCATGCAAAGCCCTCCTATTATGTGATATAGCTGATTCTCCTGATCTTGATATCCATGATCCAGAAAGACTTCTTCCCATTCTTCTTGGCCCGTCTAAATTTGCAACATCGAAGCTGGCACGTGCTCGTCCCTGACACTTTAACCTGTTGATGATCCACATAGACTTCAATGCCTTCGGATGACATGTTTCTGCAGTTTGCCCTTGGTTTCCTGTATTGATCGAGGAAATTTGAATGTCGAGAACTTGTGTCACACATATATGGCCAGCATCCCTTATCATAGGAACTACACAACAGCAGAACAGTATTGTGTGGCTGTTCCAAACAAATGAGGCACACAGCATTATCCCACTCTTTCTTCTGAGCATCTAAGTCCACATCTTCTAAACTACCATCCAAGATTGTTTTCTCTGAATTATTATAAGGATGATGACAAGACCTCCTAGCCCTCCGTGAAATCTATTTATCACATGAATTTAGATCCTTTGGCATCTTGAAATATTGACAGAAGAACAGAATAAATCTTTGTGCTATTCACTCCAGTTATGAGTCACCGAAGAAGAAGCCAAAAATGGAGGTTGCAATCTTATATAGTAATCAGATATGCTTCAAGCCTCTCACCCCAAAAAATATTGATTGTCTAAGACCTTGCAACCAAGCACTTATGTATTGTATATTGTCCTTTCCTCCACGGGTTGTTTTCAAACCTCCTCCGATGTGCCTGTTCTTGAGTTTGGCCCTCCTTTAACTAAAAAACTCATAAAAATGGATCAACTCATCAAAATTGGAACACATTAGTGGCACTTAGACTAGCACACTCTCATGGACACTTCTTTGGCCTCTGTAGAAAATATGGAACATTTTAACATGCAAAGTATGACATATTTGGCATGTAAAAATGTCGATCATGAAAGATGAATACCTGCTGCAGCAGGAGGCTAACACCCAGTTCTTCAAAATGTCTTTGGATTTGGCATTGTTGTTGAGTAAGCTAAAGGGAGTCTCCATGATAGTCACAACCTCTGAAATCTAATACATCTCATCATAATCCTCTGCCTTGAAGGTTGCAATCGTTGTCCCGCTGACACTGCTCAAGGTCATCATCTCGAGACCAATGTGCGAGATGATGCGGTGTATCATGTCCATGCATGGGAAGACTGGGTATCTACATGCAATCTGGTACAAGCCAAGGTTGTGAATGTTTATGTATACCTAGCAGTCTTCGAGGTCTTCCTCAAATGTGCTTGTAAATGCATCGTTGACCTCTTTTCATTTCAGTTTGATGTCCTTGTCTAGAATCAACTTAGTATCTTCATAGATCGATAGACTTGAGGACACTCGCTCAATTGTTGCTCTAGTTGCACTTCCGTAAGTGTCCTTTGATCCTGCTCTCTTGGAGGCCATTGATCTTGTACTGCTAAGAGGTGGATGAACACCTGAAAGATCTGGAGAAAAATTGACATGCATGGCAAGAAATCTATCAGCGAAAACCAAAGCAAATTGGAGGAACGACATAACACATACCTGGGGAAAGACTGGCAAGGAATTCGCAATTCCTTATGGGAGGTTGGGAGATTGGCTGCCAAACTTGCGTAAAACGTAATCCGGGTTGTCTGGGAGGTAATACTAGCTACTAGAATTGCGTAATGTGCAATCTAGGCTAATGGGTGATTGTTGGAGTTGCGCAATTTGCAATTCCAGCTGGCAATGACTCCAGGCTCAATGACTGCACTGCGCAATTTTCTGGGCCATCAGTCACTGTCCCTCAGGATTGCACAAAGCAAGCCTAGGGAACAATTGTTGGGCAGAAATGTGCATCTCTGGAGAGGAAGGCAGAGCCTTCCCTCTCAGGATTGTGCAATGTTGTCTTGGTGAGGCAGAGTCAGGGCCAAGGATGCACAGACCTGCCGACGAGCAACCGAATGCAAATGTGAAATTGAATGCATGGTAGTACTAAGTGTAAGAAGAAGCAAATGATCATGCATGCAAACATTGAATGAAGTATTCAGAAATAGAACAACATGCATGTCAGTGAAGCGAGTCACCGAATTGGCAACCATTCAGGCAAAACAGTTTCATACATGTGACAGCAATGAGATGGTAATGAAAACTAAAATGGTGCTAGTGCAAGCTATTATGCCTGTAAATGAAAACAAGCGTTCAAGAAATCAAGCAAAAAACACTCACACAAGCGAAAACACAAAAAGCGACAGAAACGCTGAAAAAGACAAGTTGAGACTACTTACCCGTGAATAGCTGAGTCGGATGTGTCGAAGAGTCTTGGATGGGATGTAGGATGTCAGAGCTCCAATATTGATGTGAAAGAATGAGCTTTGATGTGTCGAATAAATAATTTTTGGCTCATGACGCGCATGCCACAGATCTAGGAAAAAGTGACACTTGGAGGAAAGATTCTAAAATGATCTTTGCATGTAACCTTTGACTCCTAAAGATAGCTCTCTGAATCAAGGGATTCTTTTTGCATGTTTCCTTTTTATATTTTGGGAAAAATCAAACCATGCATGCTAGTCAAGTTTCCTTGGTCTCGGGTGGAACTGGTCAACCCAACTGCACATGCAAGAGGTTGTTCAACTACTGGGAGAAAATGTGCATTTCTAGATGGGAGTTGGGCTGACTTCCCAGGATGTTTGTGCAATTTCTGGGTAGAGAAGTTGATTGTTTCCCAAGATTGTGCAATTCCTGGATTGAGCAGCTCTGTCGGGAAGAATTGCGCAATTTTTTGGATGAAGCCTGACTGGCAGAATTGCACAATTCCGGAGCCCAGCATGTTGCTAGAGTGAACTGCACAATTTCTAGAGGGAAGGCTAGTTTCCCTCTAGAATTGTGCAATTTCTTGAAGGAGATGCTCATCCTACAGCTAGTCCAAGTCCGAAGAAACATCCTATGAGGGGAATGCATAAAGCTCTGATAGTCAGGCTGCATTTCTGCAATAAAAACACTGAAGCTTGTGTACTTGATGAAGCAAGACATAATGTTGTGAAGGGTTGGTAGGGAGGCTCCAAAACTAAGCTAAGGAAAAAATTTGGAGGGTGGTTGTAGCCGCTACAACAGATTGTTGGTTGGTGGAAGAGGCAATGTAGTTGGTCTGCACTGGAGGAATTATTTCTCTCTCATAATTTTGATTTTGAATCAGGGTGAGGTTAGTATAATGTTTTTCTCTTTCTAAACCATTATCTAAAAAAAAAAATACATTTTACACTAGAGTGATTATTCATGTGATTAATTTCTTTTCTTTATGCTTGATGATTCTAACAAGACCTTTGTTACGGCCTCTGGTAACCATTACAATATTACCAACATCAAATTTGATGAACTCCTTGATCTCGTCTATCTCTAGGTCAGTCTTAGTTATATCATTGGCCTTGAACAATGGATCCGGGTACCTAATTGTGTGTCCAACATAAGTGTTGAGGTAAGGGATACCCTTATCTCCAAATTGTACAGAACGAAGCTTGCAAAGTTTATACTATGCTTCTTCATCTTTGATTGAATATAAGTGAAAGAGACCCTTTGCATCATAAAGAAGCCTAAAATTTTCATTTGTTTTTGCAATTGATAGGACATCCATAAACCCTGTAGGATAAAATTTGTCTATCCTCACTTTTATATCAACAAAAACAAGTCTCTCCATTACAATGGCTATGACTTCACGGTATGTGAGGGCATATGTCAGCCTATTCCTAAGAATAACCATAAAAGGAAGGAATTCTTTGCCCTTGCATCATTCCTCATAAGGACTTTCAATCTGGAATTAATATTCACCATGTGTTTAATGCTACTTTATGAAAATGAATAAGGAATAACCTTATGATTATTCATGTGATTATTCATTTGATGTTTCATGTGATTATTCATATGATTATTCTTGTTATTGATCACTTTTCTGTATGCTTAATGCTTCTAACACGAACTCTGTTATGAACTCCAGTAACCATTACAACATTAATAACATCAATTTTGTTGAACTCCTTGATCTTTTCTATCTGTAGTTTAATATTTATTATATTATTGGCCTTGACCAATGGATCTGGGTATGTAATTCTACTTCCATCATAAGTGTTGAGGTAAGGAATACCCTTATCTCCAAATTGTATAGAACGAACCCTGAAATTTTATATGATACTTCTACATATTTGATTGAATGCAAGCTGAAACAACCCTTTGTATCATAAAGAAGCCTAAAATTTTCATTTGCTTTTGCAATCGACAGGACCTCCATAAACCCTGTAGGATAACATTTGTCTATCCTCATTTTTATATTATCAAAAATAATTCTCTCCATTACAATGGTTATGACTTCATGGTATATGAGGGCATACTTCAGCCTGTTCCTAAGAAGAACCACAAGAGGAAGGCATTCCCTACCCTTGTATCATTCCTCATAAGGACTTCCAATCTGGAATTAATATTTAAACATTTAGCTTTTCAACCAATAACTATGATCTCTCACAAAAATTTAAATTACCAATGACTATGATCTCTCACTGCAATTGAAATTACATATATTTCAAATTTCATCTCCAAGGTGATACTAGAGACCAATGCTAACAACGTTCTCTGAAACTATGTCTTTATGCAAAGAAAATTTAGGAAAAGGCACAAGAAACTATGGTGATTCTTGGGCAACTGCTATAGAAATTGATGCGGCCCTTATTGGCAAATCTAGGCATAATTTAAGAGAAACATTTTTCCACTAGCCATTTTCATAGTAGTATATGACTAATATGTGTTGAGTCCTATGTAAAAATAGATTATATTAATAATTTATTGAGCTTATTATGATATAGGTGGTTGTCTTAAGGCTGCAATATTCACTTGTTATCTCACTATTTGTATGCAAGGAAAATTCATATTAGAAGTATAGGAGTCCAATCATCAAGAGCCCAATGCGAGTAGGCAAAATTTCCTATTGTATAGTCTTGGGTATTAATTAAAATTGGAGTTTTATTTCTCTACCATCTATAATGAATCTGTTTTTGAATCTTTATCATTTTATTATATCTATTTTATCATACCTACTATATGTAGGTTGCATCATGTTACTCCAAATTATTATAAATCATAAAATTTGTTTTTTATTGATTTCAACTCTATCATCAATCTGATTTGACTCTTTATGATATCATTATATATATTTTATCATACCTATTATATGTCCCCTGCAGCATTATGTTAGCCTAAATTATTATGAATGATAAGTAATTTCTTACTAATTTCAACTCTATAACAATTAATATATACATGTAGTATGAGGTACCTTTAATCTAGAAGAAAAAGTTCATGAAGTTTCACTCATTTCTAATTAATTTATGTCATTTTATCGAAGAGTATCATTCTTTTTTCTTACCCTAGTTGGCTCAAACCACATTCCCTAGTATGATAGGAACCATAAGGTATGGAACTATAAAAGTATTAATCAAACAATATGACTTATTAATGATGACATAAATTAAAAGTTACAATGGCTTTGTTGGACATCTTAATGTTCAATTGATGGTTTTAATAAATCTAATATTGGTGTGCAATATATTTGATAAATCAAAAATTGAAAAATGTTTTGTAGAATATCAAATTATAGGCCCTATCTCTCTCGTATTTAATACTTATATATCTTGTTGTTTCTCAAACTCTTGTGAAGGGAAAGTTGGTCCTATAGGAGAGAGCCAAGGGAAAATTACTAGACAAGACACCCACTATCATCTTCTTAGTTGAAGATGTCATGGACCTAAGGTGGGAAGCCCCATAACAGATATCTAAATAAAATAAAAGAACTAAACAGTAATATCGTAGATACCTAAGGTAGCACGACAATAAAAATATTCATGATGAAAAACTATTCAAACCTAAATCACAATGAATCAAAGCAAAAGAGATAGGCTTGTAGTGAAGAAAGAATTTTTTCTTTCTGTTTTTTTGTTTCATATTTTTTACTTGGTTTTGTCATTTTATGTAATGATCAAGAATCCTATTGAAAATAACCTATTCTAGCCCTTGCATAATACTAGTAATCATAAATCCCTTACATAATACTAGTAATTGCAAAGAAGCAAAGATCTCACTCAAAATAACTCAAACAAGATATTTATTATTATTTGATCATTACAAATGAGGAGAATCCCATATTATATAAAATGGAGTCCTCGTTTCTTATAATGAGTTACAATAAATGGGCTCAAAAGCATGAGTACTTAAAACCACTTACATAAACTATGAAAAATATTACACTAATGACAATATCTCCCTCAAAATGCTCATGAAAGGGATTTTTTTACAATATAATAATAACATTTCCGTCAAAAGGGTTTACATTGAAATCTTGGGTGCATTAGGAAAATATTCTTCCTCAAATCACAAATTCAATAGCCATATATGCAACTAGGATTAAGGAAAATCAATTTCTCTCTATATTTGTTGAATTGAACTAAGGTGTCCAAGGTAGATAGGTGATGTGGCATGATAAAAAAATAAACCCTTATTGCCTCATAGAAAAGTATTGAATGACTTATATACAAGATGAAAGCCCTTACAAATTAGTTGTTTATTAATTTGAATGTGGGTATAAAAATTTAAAATGTGGCAATTTTTTCAACAAAATCATACATAACATGATGGAAAATATCCATTGGAAGGTTAACCTTTGGTATAGTCCAAACTTGATAAACATCACAATATATATCTAATTTCAAGGATCGTTAAGATGTTTTCCCAATTGTGTTGATTTGGAAACTTCCATTGTTATTCCACTGGGGCATTTCATCACAATAGATTGTGTAATATTCCATCATTCCATCAAAATATATATTTATTTTTCATCATTCTGACATGATCTAAAGCATTTGCAAAAAAGAAATATATTATTCATTTTATTGAATTTGTTTTTTACAGGGATCAGAAAACCCATTAAACATGGTTTAAAATTGATATTATGCATGAGTTTCTTATTATCCCAATCCAAGACAAGTTGTGATTACTAATGTGCTATACAATATTGCAACAAACAAAGTCCTTAAAAGGAAAAGGAATGTACTTGGAAGGACAACAAACAATGAAGCATATTATATTTCACTGATAGAAGGATTAGGAAAAACTAGGGAGTATGGATCCAGTGGAATTGTAATCTTCACTAATTCTAAACTCTTATGCAGTTAGATGAAAGATGTGTACCAAGTCAAAAAGGAGAAGTTAAACAACTGCATGGAGAAGCAAAAAATATTGCTAGTCAATTTCAATCATTTACCATAAGTCATTGTGTAAATGTTAATAGGATGTCTAGTGATCTATTATATGGGGCAATCCCAATTCAAGATTTGTGTGTAAAATATGAATTGGTGTCAAGAATCTCTCCATCAAAATTTATTGATGGACATTGTAAGATATCTTTGATATGTGTGTGTTTTCAGTTATAAATGTGTTGTTTTTAACAACCATGTGCTTCTTTCAATACTATACCAAGTGTGCCCCCACTATGTAAGCAAAAATTGGTGAACCTGGCATGTTTTATAAAATTTTGTATTTAATTCTCAAAATGTGCACTTTAGCATTTGTGTTTTCAGTCTTGAGTATATTTGAAATGAAGAATTTACACCAAATAATTTTGAAGAAAGGCAAAAATATTTTCTTATGATGATAATTACTTGTGATAATTTTGTTTTTCTTATTAATTTTCTTATATTTTTATTTTAGATTTTTTTCATCAAGAAATTATCAAATACAAAACATGAAAATCAAGGACACCAGATGTAGGTGGACAGTCAGGGAAAAACACATATACAATATAAAAGCCAATCAACAAATCTTCCATCAGTAGATTCATATGATAGTGAGACAACCAAGACCCTAGACCAACATACCTTACCCCTCGACCAGGTTATCATTCTATGATGTAGCAACCATCAATGTTCTCTTCTTGTTCAGCAACTTCAGGCCAACAACATCCCAGAAACTTCCATCCCAACTTACTGCAACTATAGCAAAATTTTTGACCCACAGCTTTAGAACTTCGATCCTACAATAGAGAGAGAATTTTGGTCCCATATTCATCTCAATAAATTTGCATGTGTGAGATAAAGGTAATCTAAAAACTCAATTTCCTTCTTCTAGTTTCTCTCCTTCTTCTCCAACAACTTCGCACTTTTCACTGCAACTAGTTTACTACACTTTTTACTGCAAATCGAACTTGTTGTGTGTGAGTTCTAAATGAAGTCGAGTTTCTCCCATATATAGGCGTCTAGTGAGGTCGAATTACCCTGTTTGAGGCAAACTTGGAGGGAGGAGGCCTAAATGAGTTATTTTACAATAAAATAATTTTCTTTTTGACAAATAATTCCCAAGAAGTGTTCTTTATAATATGACATGGAAAAGGACACTTGACATAAACCCTAGAGGTATAAAATGGAGACCTTGACCTATAAAAAATTGACCCAAGCATGAAACCCATGCTTTAATAAGTCAATTTATTTAATAATAAAAATTATTTTTCTTTCTTTTGATAAATACATTTCATTTTGACTCATGTACACTTATGAAGACTGAACCTAGTTACATTCTTCAACACTCCCTCTTAAATAGGGAGGTATTCATAATCACATATGTATACAAGTACATGGAAGATCTCAAAACACGTGAACTATGAAGAGTTTAGGCACACTCAGTGCCATGGACTAGATTCATGACCAGGGAAATCTATCCGGGTGGTACTAAGATGGACTAAAGCTTTCAGCATCTCTAGGTACCATTAGTGTTACTTACTAACCATAAACCCAAGGAACTAGGTGCGTAATGCAAGGCTAAAGCTCTATGAATTAGGGGAATTTTGAGGTCTAAAATGGGTCTTGTAAGGAAATTACAAAATAATAGTTGAAATAATGAAAAAATATTAGATTACATCATCAAATTTTAGAGGGAAAAATAAAAACTATTTTTTCAACTCCTATTTTCAACTTATCTCCTTGTGGTTTTACTCAAATTTTGAGCGGAAACACTCATTGGATGAAGAATTTGATTTCTCATCCAAGGAGTACCCATGTTGCGGACTTTTGGTGGACCTTGCTACACAAAAAAAGAGAAATACAGTAAAAAAAAAAAAAAGTGTGATTGCAATCATGTTTGTTCATGTATTTCTCATTTTTCGTGTAGCAAGGTCCACCGAAAGTATGAAAAATGGGTACTCCTTGGATGAGCAATTAAACTTTGCATCCAACAAGTACTCCCACTCAAAATTTGAGTAAAACCTTACAGATATAAGTTTAAATACGAGTTGAAAAAGTAGTTTTATTATTTTAATATTTTTAATATTTTTACTTTTTTACTCCAAAAATGATGAATCATCCCTCATGGTTGACATCATCATCTTGAATCCTATTGGTTCTTATAAATTTTATTTTGGTTGCATATTTTTCTTAGGGGGGCAATTTTGAACCTCAAAATTCCCCTAATGACCAATGCTACCTTCCCTACTTCGAGAACTAGACATACACACATAGGTCAGCCAGATGTCCTCCTAGGAATTTTGTATTACACACAATGCCTCATCACTCTCGATTATTAAAATTGGTAACAAAAAATCTCTCTTGATCAAATAGATCGATTAAATCATATAAATCAAGCATTCTTCCAAAACTTCGAGAGATTTTCATGTACAAACACAACACTAATCAGTAACAACCTTTCAAATACACATAAGTAAACACAAACCTTTAGGGTCTTCAATCATCTTGATGCCACTTATATCAAGTTATTCATATGCAACTAGTCAGAAACTTTTCTTCTTTAATTTCTTCAGCAACACCAAGACATCCTTAATATACATTCTCCAATTTAATCTTCAATGTATCCATCATGACTATGATAATATGCCTCCCTTTCAACTTGGGAGTTATACCCTTTCTTTTATCCAGGATCCCTCCTATATTAGGGAGATCAACTACTTTATATAACATTGAATAATGGCTTCATTCCTTCTTATCAAAGTTTTTTTTATCATCATCATTCATATAACTTCTTTCATCATTCTTACCAATCAAATCAACTTTACTTACGAATATCTTCAACATCTTGAAGATCATGTGCATGCACAACTTAAACAACAAGTACAACCAAGTACGTATACAGAAGCATGAAGTTAACTATATCATAATCATACAATAATGGAAGCATTATACTTCAGACATCAAAAACCTAAACTTAGTTAGGTTCATAATTAGCAAGAGACACATACTGCTATACTTCAATTTCTTGCTCGAGTTTGGATATAAACCCTAGATCACATCATTTAAAGTAACTCAATCAAGATATCAGTCTCATTATATCTAGGGCCTCAATATTTCATTCAAAGATATGACAAACTCTTCTATGATATATTGCAAACCCTAGAAGCAATTCAGACAAGTACAATTGTACAATGCATCTAACAATTTTCATAACTTATATGTTAGAATTTTACTAAGATTTAATGCAAACCCTATATTCCATCTTTTAGACACTAAGCCTTAGATATCAACAATAAAAACCAATCCCAGCACAATCTAAGGTTTCAAAAATATGACCAACCTTTTATAAACCCTAGACTTTATCATCAAATTTGAAACAATATCATTATATCCTCGAATATCAAACTTCTACTAGGGCTTAGTTACAAACCCTAGAATTTACACATTATAAGCATCAACAATTATGTTAGTGCATATACATATCTAGGATTCATAATCATGCATAACCATATCACAATAACATATATCAGGTAAGCTCAAGACACAAATATCAATACATTAAAGTTACACCTATAACAATTTTGATCAGGCCAGGGTTTCGATCACAGGGATAAACATACACCTAGGGTTTCATTCCTAGGAGCTTATTCTAGATGTATAAGGGTTTTCCTTATAAACCCTAATTTACAAAAAACTTTAAAGGTCTAGGATTTCAATACATAGACATTACCATCCAACCCTAAAAGACTAGGGTTTCCATAGTGATACCAAAGCCCCAAATATCAAAAGAATATAATTTTCTAGATTCCATCAATAACCCTAAGAAGACTAGGGTTTCATAATCAATATTGGCACACCCTTATGTTAGGATTTTATACATAATATTTTTAGGGTTCCATAAGTATGATTGATTGTATAATGAGGTAAATTCAACCTAATGATTAATCACCCAAATAATAATCTTTATGATTCAAAGGTCCTAGACATAACAATGTTAGTAATTTAAAGCATATTTTAAAAGAAATGAATATACCTTTCTTATGAAGAGAACAAAGCTTATGGTCTAAGAGATACCTTTGAGTTGTTTCTTTAACAAACCTTGTAGGACATCAATTCTTGAAGAGATTCCTTTACAATAGTACTTTTACCATGCTTTATCTTGTGATATCTCCTCCATAACCCTTGAGCATTCAACAAGTTTTTCTAAACAAGGAAAATATGAAAAGAAATGTTATTAGCATCTAATACAAATATAGTTTTGAAAGGAGATGAAAACTAAATATAAAAAGATAATTCAAGGAGTAATATACTTATATTTGGTAAAATGGTGAGGGCTCCTTCTTAATCCAATCTTGAGGGATACCGATAACTTTATCAAAAAAATTCAAGAATGTTCTTCTAAAGCATGTTAGACCTATGAGTACTAGAAATCAAAGCATAATATAAAACAATAAAAAACTTAGAGTAGAATATTAAGAGAGAGAGGACTTAATAGTGTAAGTCCTTTATTTATGATTCTTCTGTCTTGTTATTTTTTGAATATCCTTCATCGGCAACATTTGCTTGATCCATATTTCTCCTTTATTTTGTGGATTCTCAGGAAAATCAGTTCTATAGTGACCCATCTTGTGGAAATTGTAGCATTCAATCTTGGATATGTCTATCTACTTCCTTGTCCCTTTGTATTTATTGAAGGTTCTTTAATTATTGTGATGAATGTAATAGGAATTTGAGATGTCCTACTCTTCATTTGCCTTTTTGTTTACTAATGAAATGTTGACTTCTTCTTGACCACATGCATTCCATAATTGTTTGAATGTAGTAGTATCCTTCCAACTGTTGATTCCAGATGCAAAGGCACTCCAAGATGTTGGTAATCCTACAAGTGCAATAATCACGAGCTCCTTTCCAAGTACTATTTCATCTATTTCCTGTAGATCATCTCTTATTCTAGTTATCTTCACAAAGAATGATGCCACATTATCATCTTTGTTAATCTCCATAGTTCATAGTTCATAGTTCATTCTCAAGGCTTATAATTCGACGAATATTTTTTTATTATGAATAATTTGTATAAGGCCTCATACATTTCTTGAGTGGAATCTATGTTAGATATGTATGGAATGAGGTTGTCCTTTATTCCATCCACTATTAGTCTCATGGCCAATATTTATGTTTCTCTAAACTTTGCTTTTTCTGTTTCACTTGATTCATCTGTATGCTTCTTTAATTTTCCTTTGACTAGAGCGAAAACTTTATTTTCTCAAGGATGGGATCTATCCTCTTTTTCCATGCCTTGTATTTGGAGGCTCCTTCTAGTTTGTTGTATCCCTTTAATGAGTTAGAAATGGTTCTTGTAGATAGTAGGCTTATCCCTTATATGATCTATTTTCTTGATGGCCTTTATTAAACTTCTTAAGACTCCTTATTCTCCTTTCAATAGATCTCCAGGTTGCCTTTCTCTTCCTTCTTCACCTTAGCTTTGATATCATGTTGTGAAATTAGAAAGGCATTAAGAATTTCTTATGATGATAATTACTTGTGATATTCTTGTTTTTCTTATTAATTTTCTTCTTTTATTCTTTTATCTTTGTTTCAACAACAAATTATAAAATACAAAACATGAAGATCAGGGACACTAGATGTAGTCAGTTGGCCATGGAAAACCCCCTATACAGTGGAAAAGTCAATCAAAAACTCGTCCTTCAGCAGATTCATATGATAGTGAGACAACCAAGACCCTATAACAACATACCTTCCTCCTCCACCAAGTCAACCTTATATGATGCAACAACCTTTAATCTTCTCTTCTTGTTTAGCAACTTCAACCCAACAACATCCCATAAACTTCAATCCCATTTTACTACAACTGCATCAGAACTTTCAACCCCGGGCTTTAGAACTTTGATCCTACAATAGAGAGATAATTCATGTCCCATCTTTAGCTCAATAACTTTGCATGTGTGAGTGAAAGGTAACCCAAAAACTTGATTACCTTCTTCGAGCTTCTCTCCTTATTCTCTAGTAACTTAGCAATCTTTACTACAAGTACTAGTTTACTGCACTTTTTATTACAAATCGAATTTGGTGTGTGTGAGTTCTAGATGAAGTCAAGTTACTCTAATATATAGGCTTCTGGTGAGGTCGAATTACCCTATTTGAGGCCTACTTGATCTCCTTGAGGCTGGCTTGGTGGAGGAGGCCTATATGACCTATTTTACAATAAAATAGTTTCTTCTTTGACAAATAACTCCAAAGAAGGGTTATTTACAATATGGCATGGACAAGGACACTTGACATAAACCCTAGAGGTCTAAAATGAAGACCTTCACCTTAAATAAATTGACCTAAACATAAAACCCATGCTTTAATAAGTCAATTTATTTAATAATAAAAATTATTTTCCTTTCTTTTGATAAATACATTCATTATCACTCAAGTACAATTATGAATTTGAACCTAGTTACATTGTTCAACAGTTAATACATTTTCCCAATTGCATTGATTTTTAAACTACCATTATTATTCCACCGGGGTAGTTCATCACAATAGATAATGTATTATTCCATAATTCCATCACAATATATATTTATTTTTCATCATTCTCCCATGATCTAAGGAATTTGCAAAAAACAAATATAGTATTCATTTTATTGAATTTGTTTTTTACAAGGATCAGAAAACCCATTAAACATGGTTGAAAAATGGACATTGTGCATAGAATTTTCTTGTTATCCCAATCCAGACAATCTGTGATTACTTATGTGCTATACAATATCACGATGAACAAAGTCCTCCAAAGGAAAAGGAATGTACCTAGAAGGACAACAAACAATAAATCATATTATATTGCACTGATATAAGGCTTAGGAACAACAAGGGAGTATGGATCCAATGGAATTGTAGCCTTCACCAATTATGAACTTGTGTGCCACCAAATAAAAGATGTGTACTAAGTAAAAAAGGAGAAGTTAAAATAACTGCATGGAGAAGCAAAAAATACTGCTAGTCAATTTCAATCATTTACCATAAGTCATTGTGCAAATGTTAATAGGACGTCCAGTGATCTATTGTATGGGGCAATTCTAATTCAATATTTGTGTGTGAAAAATGAATTGGTGTCAAGAAGCTCTCGATCAGAATTTATTGATGGACATTGTGAGATATCATTGATATGTGTGTGTTTTTTAGTTATGAATGTGGTGTTTTTAATGACCATGTGTTTCTTTCAATACTATACTAAGTGTGCCCCCACTATGTAAGCACAACTTGGTGAGCTAACATGTTTTAGAAATTTTTTTATTTAATTCTCTAAATGTTCACTTTAGCATATTTGTTTTTATTTTTGAGTATATTTGAAATGAAGAATTTACTCCAAATAATTTTGAAGAAACCCTTGGATAGTTACATATTATGCTTATTATTTTCTGAATTCTTGATCTTTTAAATAGTAATTTTAAAGATTTTTAAATGCATGAGGTAAATTGGGTTTTTTAAATTTCATGTCGCTATAATATATATAGCATGAGGTAAATTGGTTTTTTAAATATCATGTCGCTATATATATATATATATATATATATATATATATATATATATATATATATATATATTATATATTATATTATATTATATATAATATATATATATATATATATATACATATATATACTATATATATATATATATATATTAATTTATACATATATATATATATATATATATTGATATGATTAGATTATATATATATTAGAGAGAGAGAGAGAGAGAGAGAGAGAGATGTCCTTGAATATGGATCGACGGTCTAGATCATCACATGAGCAGTCACCACTTGATTCTTCAAGGTGTAAACGTGATATAGCATCAACTGAGTCTCATGCATCGACTAAAGGGCGACTTTCTATGCATGATGACGAGATTGTTCATGGGTCAAGGATAGTATTAGATAAATCAGGGGAGGGTCATCATTCGTTACATCATCATCATGGTATATATATGTTCATGTGCAAGTTATTGAATGATATTCGTAGAATCATATGTACATACATATTGAATTGATTTTTTTCAATTTAGCTTTATTAATTTATAATAAATTCGATCTTTTTTAGGAACATCTCCTACTAGGTCGAAGAGAGTATCATATTAATCAACGGAGGGCAATAATTCACATCATCATTGTATGGTATATATATGTTTATGTGCATTTACTTAAATGATAAATAGCTAGAATCATATGTACACACATATATTGAATAAAAGCATATATTAATTTATTATAATTTCTATTTTGTTTTAGAAGCATCTCTCACTAGGTCATCGTGTGAGGGTGATCAACAAGCTCAATAACTCATGTACTTGGGTGTGATGGTGCTCAACCATCTCAAAGTGGTCATGAATCTCAATCGGATCATTGTGATCCTCATAATTTTGGTAAAAGATATAATTTGTTTTTTTTTATATTAAAACAAATTTGTGCATGTAAATGAATTGTATGTACATATACGTGTACATGTCTATCTTGCATGTGTATACATGAATTCACATGTTTTAATATTTATGTAATTATATTGAAGTAGGGGGTGAAAATGTTAATTGAATTCAATGTAGGCGAAGTAAGAAAATTATAGAAGAAGACCATACACCAACTACCACCTATCCATCTGATATTCTTAATGAGCTTCCCCAAGAAACAAATGGCCAACAATGTACGTTACAGAGGTGCATAGCTCATTATTCAAAATTGAAGAAATATCTTGTGAATTTGGAGCTCCCTATAAAGAGTCGACAAAGCTTAGAAATAGTTGTGCACTCTCTAAGTTCATTGCTTGCTATTTACAATAACTTTGTGCCAACAATTGATTTCTTTATAGATATGATGAGGCGTAGAAAGGAAACAGTGACAGGTCGTAATAAATGGGTCGAGGTAAGTAGAAGGGTTACAAAAGCACATGTCAAGCCTATGTTTAATTTCAAAGAAGGGCCAAAAAGTAATATGTTCAAGGTGAAATATTTCAAGCACCATGAAACAACCCACCATTTGTATAATAGGTTCCTTGTAGTGTATAGAAAGATGCCATGGAATGACAAGATTCCACATTATTTTGCAAAAAAAAAATTGTAGAATCCCTTTTGGATATGAAACCTGATTATACTGACCTTCCATCTGAATTGTATGGTACTAGAAGAGGTCATACATGTGAACATAAGGGTACATTAAGGGATACTAAATTACCTCATCCTTTGCCACCTTTAGTACCTCAACCTCCACATCTGGTAACTTTGCGGTCAGAGATGGACGCCACTTATCAGATTAGTCTAGAAGCAAGGGATGCCATTATAGACAACATATAGACTGCATTGGCTAGAATTGATGTCAGTCTAAATCAAAAAAGAGCATGAGCTGATGCATGTGATAATTTTGTATATACATAAGATGAGGATATAAATCATATGAATATTGAAGATGTTGAAGTATATGCAAAGGCTTGTCATGATGGTTGGAAATACCTAATTGGTCATGAGGAAAGGGGCATGGGATCGATATGTGTTAATGTTTAGGGTGGATATTTTAATGTAATGTATTGTATGTGTTAATGTTGATTCATATACATTTTGTAATCTTTTCAGATATAATCTAACACGAATGTATCATATGTCCACCATTTGCAATTAAGTCATTTGTTCAATGAAAATTTAGATAATATCACGGTCTTGGGTTCAGGTTCCAATCAAGATATGTTGATAGATGTTAGTTTTTTTTTAAGAGTTCATGTTGATACTATTAATTTACCTTTATTATATCGATATTGTGAATATATATTTGTAAAAGAAATAATTGCATATATAATTAAATGTTAACAAATTTTGATTCCATCTAGCGTTCTCGACATAGAGCCACTCTCTTCCTCCCTATTAGGAGATGTGTTAAATATTTTCTTGTCACAAGTATCGAATATTTCACTTTTTTTTTGTTATAAATTGAAGCAAGTTTCATTAAAAAATGAGAACTATATCTTATAGTTTTAAAATTTTAAAATTTTGGTTTGTGGAGACAGTTTCCCTTTTGCAGGGACATTAGCGATGGAGTAAGCTATGTGGATAGGATCATCTAAACAACTTTAAAAAGTTGTAAAAAAAAAAAAAAATTGCGAATTTATGCATTTTCATGTGAAATTTTAATTTTTTAATATATACATATACATGTATTGTATAGGGAATCCATGAGGGCACAATGCAGGGGGAACACCATGAGGTATTGCATGGAATTTGAAACTTGAGTCGATTACAAGGATAGGGTCGTCTAGACAATTTGAAAAAGTTGTAACAATCTTTTTATATTGTGAGTTATGCATTTTCATGTGCAACTTTAAATTTTTAATATATACATGTATATGTATTGTACAGGGAATTCATGAGGGTGAAATTCAGGGAGAACACAAAAGGGTAGTTCATGGAATTTGAAACTTGAGTTAGTTACAAGGATTCAATTATCTAGACAATTTGAAAAATTTGTTGCTTGATTTTTTTAATATTGTGAGTATATGCATTTTCATGTGCAATTTTAAAATTTTAATTTATACACGTACATGTATTGTATAGGGTATCCATGAGGGTGCAATGCAAGGGGAACACCATGGGGTATTGCATGGAATTTAAAACCTTTTATAAAAATAAAATAAAAATAATAATAAAAAATAAAAAATAAAAAAATAAAAAAAATTATGATTAAATTCTCATTTAATTTTAAAACATTAAAATTTAATTTAAAGTACACAATCATATGTATATATGTATATTGCACATGTTGTGAAGGGCAGCCATGATTCTGATGAGAGCACGAGGATGTTGATAGATCGTATATTTCAGCAAGATTATCTTTTATGCAAATTTTTATTTGACATTCTTTTTATTATATTTACTTTTATCATGATATAGATTTTGGACATATTTAAAGTAAAACTTTTTATTATGAATTGATATCCTTGATGCATATTTTCATTTGAAAAGTTTTTATTATATTTACTTTTATAATGATACAAATTTTGGACATATTTTAAATAGAACTCGTTATTATGAATTGATCTTTAATATGCTAATTTTGGAGCTTATGTACATGTTGTATGATGATTCTTATAGTCTTAGTAGAAGATAATATGGAATTGGCTTCAAATTCTTAGGTTTTGTGAATTTGTTTAATGAATAGTAAAATTAAAAATTACAAAATATGGTACATTTTGCATTCATGAATCTCATCATGGTGTAGATATATAAAATGCAATCATAATTTAAAATTGCATTATAAAATATGGTATACATTTTTCATTCATGAATAGATCATCATTTTGTATAGAAGAGCTACTATGGATGTGGGTTGAAACTATCTTTTAATATAAAGTTGTTCAAGTCAAATGCACTATAAAATTTCATTATAAAACATGGTACATTATGCATGATGCATGGGTTGATACTTAACTTTTAATATAAATTTGCTACCCAACTTTTGATACCCTTTGTAATAGTTACAATTTCCCCATACCATATTTTCAAGTGATGTATGTTTCAAATTAAATGATAAGTAGAATGCATGCCATTTTGGATTTCATTATTACCCACCAAAGTTCTCATGGATCGACCTTTACTTGGTTGTTCTAGTTAACTTCCAACTTTTTGTTTGATGTAAGGTTTCAAGTTATAGTTTGTGAGTTTAATCAACAATAAACATTATTTAAAACATGTTACATTTTGCATGATGCATGGTTTGATGCTTAACCGTTTTATATTAAATTTCATGAATATGGAGCAATGTTTTTAAATTTGCAAAATTACAAATTACAAAGCATGGTACACTTTGCATTCATGAATCTTATAATGGTGTAGATGTCTAAAAAAATCATATAACTTAAAATTACATTTTAAAACATCTAGTACATGTATACATTTTGCATTCATGAATATATCATCATCTTGTATAGAAGGGATATCGATACTTAACATTTAATATAAAGTTTCTCAAAGAAAAGATACTATAGTAAATTTGGATTTAGTTGGTACTTTGTATGGCTCACATACGTAGAGTTTTAGAACCCAACTTTTGATACCCTTTGTAATAGTTACAGTTTCCCCATACAAAGTTTTCAAGTGGTGTATGTTTCAAATTAAATGATAAGTAGAATGCACGTCATTTTTTATTTCATTTTTACCCACCAAAGTTCTCATGGATCAACCTTTGCTTGGTTGTTCTAGTTAACTTCCAAGTCTTTGTTTGATGTCAAGTTTACGTTATAGTTTGTGAGTTTAATCAACAGTAAACATCATTTAAAACATGTTACATTTTGCATGATGCATGGTTTGATGCTTGAATATTTTACATAAAAGTTCATGAATATAAAGAAATGTTTGTAAATTTTCATTTAGTTGATACATTTTTCATGATGATTCTTATAATGTTAATAGAAGATATAAGGATTTGGGTTGATTCTTAGATTTTGTGAAGTTGTTTTTTCAAGTTGTTTAATGAATAGTAAAATTGAAAATTACAAAACATGGTACAATAGTCATTCATGAATCTTATAATGGTGTAGATGTCTAAAACAATCATATAACTTAAAATTTCACATTATGAAACATAGTAGATGTATACATTTTTCATTCATGAATAGATCATCATCTTGTATAGAAGAGCTACTATGGATGTGGGTTGATACTTAACTCTTAATATAAAGTTTTTCAATGCAAACATACTATAAAATTGCATTATAAAACATACATTATAAATTATATTCTTTGTCTTAAAGTCTATTTTCAGATACTAAATTATATTTTTCATGAAATTTGAGAAAATTTAGAGATTGAGAATTAAAAATTGCAATGTTGAATCAACTGAAGTTACATTAATCTCAAAATTTGCACTATAGTAAATGAAATTTTCAAATATTAAATACTATGTGTGGAGCATGAATTGTTAGTTTTAATAGGTTTTGTATGCACTACATGTATAGGACAAACACAATAAAATGCATTTTTTAATAATGCATTTTTATGGTAATGTGATTTTAATAAATTAAATAATGTTACTAAGATAGCAATAAAAATATTTGAAAAGATAAAATGATGATATAAAAAAAGAAAAATGCTGATAGGTTTATGATCAACAACAAACAAGAAAATTTCCATATGCTACATCCTTACATTAAAGTAGTATTTTGTATCTTTGAATTTCTTTTTAAAACTTAACGACAAAACCACCATATAAATGAAAACAATTTTGTAATACTTAGTACTAGCTAGAATGGACAATTTAAGAGTGCACAAAAAGAAAGACTAACAATCTACTTGAACTATTTCTAAAAAATGAATACAAGGAGAAGATATTGTTGGGAAGTCAAATTAAAAAAATTCTAATGGAATTACATCCTCAATGATCCTTTCATGGTTAGCTTTTGACATTCTCTATTTTTTAACTTTAATTTTTTTCTTGATTAAACTTCTATCAATGTTATGTGCGTTGCACACACCAAGTGACTATATTGACAACTTATGGCATCAGGTTGATAGTTTTGAAAGTAAACATGACTCTTGGTTTGATGAGTTTCATGGAAAAAATATCCTTTTAGTATAGTATACCTCCTTTCATATTTAAAATATTTATCATCATAGTCCTCCAATAACTTCATCTTTCATTCAGTGCACTGCATCAAATAATACTTGACATTTTATATGTTGTTAATGGATGAAACTACAGCAAAAACATCCCTTGTACAATAAAAAAAAGTGTAAATTCATATCATAATTAACAAGAAATTGATTATCAACATGTACTTAATTGTATTATATATTTATATCTATATTTTAACTATTATCTAGATACATATACACAATGATACTTATCCTTCGAAAGCGATTGAAATGTTACCTTCTCTAACATGATCAAAAACTCCATCACCTTCAAATGACGTTAGAGTCTCCTCTGATTCCATCTCTTTGAAGCTTGCAAGCGACATTTTCCCCTTTGTATTAAGTTTTGTATGTTTCCAAGCTTTCACATACATATTGTTTTCACAAACTTCATTGAATTGTGTGTCCTCGATGCAAATAGGACAAAAACAAGGTTCTTTTCTTCTATCAAATGAAAATGCATTTTGATACTCTTTTATTTTAATTGAATGCAATTTTTGATTCCCTTTTACTATTTCAACTTCATATGTAATCGATCTATCTACATCTTGGACTCCAATATGCCAAAAAAATGTATCGTAAATTCAAACAATAAATTAAATATTTTATTCAAAATACAATTTATACATCAAAGATAATCATCGATCAATTATTATAACTGTATATTTATAAATGTTTAAAAATTAGAAAATTAATAGAAATTTTATCATATATTAAAAATATATATAATGTATATGTACATACCTGTGTGCCTCCCTTGATGGTGTAGTCTCATGGCTTAATGTGGCAATGCACCATTGAACAACTTGTTCAATTGAGACAAGTCAGTTTGTAGAGTGGTCCATTGGATATCTTCAAAGTGCTCATTTTATGCATGCCCCTGCGTTATCATGTTCTCCTTTTCCATGACTAGTCTCAAAGAAATTCCAACAATGTTTAATGTTGGTTTTCGTATGAAGACGACATAGCCAAAAGAATGATCATGAAGATTTGAATTAACCTACTCATCCATTTAACCATGTCCAATGTTCATTGAATTTTATTCGACGGCATTTCAATGAGTCATAAATATTATCAAAGCAATGTTGTACAAGATGTGTATCATGTGTATGATCATCGCTGATATAAAAATGATATTATTTAATAACATGTCGATTTTCACTGTTACTTTCTATATGATCAATATTTTGTTTAGCATGTCTATATATAACATGGACAATGTTGTAAATCTAACCCACGAATATTATAGATCTGATAAGAAAATATAAGATAATGCAAATAAACCCAGAAATGATATGAAACAGACAAGCATAGAGACTTGGTCAAAATTATAATACTCACTTTTTATTTCATTTTGTGCAACAAATGTGTAATTTTCTGCAAAATCAACTACCGACAAATGGTCCCTTGTGGAAAAATTTCACAATATTTTTTGAATTGCAATTCCTGCCATTGAGCTCTATGAGAATGCTTGGTGTATTTATAAATTTTTGTCTCAAACTTCTTCAAAAAATCCATCATGGAAATTTCTTCTTCTTGTAAATCAGTCCTTCTAGTAATTGTACTACTACCTGAACCAATCGATGTATGGATATATTCATATCTCTTCCATTCACTTTTATGTTGGAAAGTGATTAATAATTCATATCAATAGGATATTTTTCATGAAAAAAAGTCAGATTTCCAAAATGATCACATTTTTTACCACCAACACATTTCTTTTGGTAAAGTAATTCATGATTTTCTCTTCCACATAGAATTTTGGATATGAAATCATGGGTAGTTGAAGGAGAAGGTGAATTTTTCCAAAATGTTTTACCAAAATTAAGGAAGGTGTCATAATATAATTTAAATTCCACATGATAACGACAACAACAAGTGTCGTGTACAGTGATAGGTTTAACATACCATGGTTTTCGTTGCACAAAAGTACTAATTGAGACATCAATTCCCGATTCTCTTCTATGAACTTATTGAACAACTCTATCTGAGTGGTGTCGAAGATATGTTTTTCATGTTTTTTCATACTGATTTCATGATATTCTTCGCCACATCACATCCCTTACTTTTGGTGAAACACGTGAATTTTTCATCCAATATTCATATATTATTTTTTTAACATCTTATCCAAGTTTATATTTGTATGGTTGCCTACAAATAACTATCCAAGAAGCAAGCTCATCATTTTCATCTATTTGCAATCAAAATTTCCTATGATTGTGCAATGCTTTTTGTGAGGTCCCTAATGCTTTTGTCACAGATTTTACCAAACAATTTTCTTTAGTACTTGATGAAACCACTGACATTTGTATTTCTCTACGTGCATCTAGATCACTTTTCTTTCTAGATCTTCCAATTGATTTTAGAGCACTATTTATATTTTGAATCACATTTTCCTTCACCCTTTTATCTTTTGTTGATTTTTGAATGCCCAATACTATTGCAGCTTCTTTTAATTTCTTCGGTGTTAAGAGAGCTCTCAAAATTTAAGCTTGAACTCTCACATTTTCATCTTTGAAGAACTTATCAATAATGATCTTAACACGATATCGTATAACGTGGTCAACTTTTTTATCTCCATATGTGTTAGTGTTGACATTTTCTGACATCTCACCATCGATATTGATTCGATTAGTACATATGAGAATTTAATATAACTGAGTATAAATATACATTGAATAAATAAATTAAAAAATAGGGTTTATGAAATTGAAACTAATACATATGTAAAATTTAAATAATACATGACATATATATACATACCTAAGGGTGGTTCAACTTCTTCACTTGACATCTTCAACGACATCATCAATCATTAGTTCATTTTCTTCTTAACTTTGTCTTTCAACATTTTCAATCTCATCATCAATGTTATGAGGAAAATCTCTCTCTATTTAAATTGCAAAATATTTTTCAAATTACTTTGTCAAATAAAAATAAAATTCCATAATACACTATTAAATTTTAAATATCATTTATAATATCTACATTTACTTACCTAGTTCAACTTCTTCTTGATATTGATTTGCCCTTTCAATATTTAAGGGTTCTTCCTTCTTTCTTTTGTAATAGTTTCTCGAGTATTCTCTACAAGCCTCATCGTCTCTAATTCAATCATATTTTCTCTTACAATTTATTTGATTTCCCATGATAATTCAATCTATGTATATCTTTAAAATCAATCCCAAAAAAGTCACTTTCAAAATCCAACCAAAAAATCTCACTTTCAAAATCTAGCCAGAAAATTTCACTTTCAAAATTCAACCTAAAAAATTAACTTTCAAAATTCAGCCCAAAAAACTCACTTTAAAACTTTAGCCCAGAAAAATCACTTTAAAAATTGAGCCTAAAAACTCACTTTAAAAATCTAACCCAAAAAAAAATTATGTCCAAAAATTAGATTGAAAGAAGTTAGGTATTCAAAAGTTGCACATGGAGAATGTGAGTGCAAAAATGACATTTCAGTCGAGTTTATTTATAGCATTCGGCCAAAATAGTTATATCAGAGGTTTGCATCATTTCAATTTCGCAGTCGACAGAAAATATGGATAGATTTTCCAATCAAACTTTTTAATTTCACTGAAAACTTTTTCCGTTATTTGACGTCCATTTGCCAGCAAGATTAATTCAGCTGAAAAATAACATAAATAAAAATTAAATAAAAATTAAAAAATTAAATAAATAATATATATTTAGTTTATATTATATATATTAATATAATATATATATACGGCCGAAATTTTGTGAACTCATCTCCCAAATTATGGCACTTTTAGACCAATTCCATGAGCTTAAATAAAAGGTTTCTCTTAGGGCTACCAGACATACCAACCTCACCTTTGACTATCAATTTTTGTATGCAATGCAGGGAAGGTTCCACCATTTTCAAGAAGCCTGAATCACATGCCATAATTATGGGTTTTTGTATGATTTATACATCATTCAGTCTGAAGGAAATAGGTTGTCAACAATAGGGGAAACAGAAGGACTTTCAGTTTGGTGTTCTTTCTACTCGGCATGTGGTTTTGTGACAGAAAAATTATTCATGTGCTTTTGTGATTCCTGATGTTCTTGTCGAGGGCAATATTACTACCACACCAAATGGAAATCCAAAAATAGGTGACTTGAGATTTCACCATTGATTAATTTTTTAGAGAATTGAGGAAATGTTTTTTTTACTATGAATGCAACTCCAGAGGTAGAAATTTAATATGATATAAATTAACATAATTGTGTTATCGCCATAATGTTTATAAGACCCCAAAGAAACACAAAACCCTTGAAATATCTATGTTGACAAACACTAGGAACTTATGTAGCGTAATGGTAAGGGAAACAACACCCTAGGAACCTATGCAATGCATTGTTTAAAGGTAATAATACCCTATGAAGTTATGCAGCGTAATGGTGAATGGAAATAATGAAAATTCAAGTGAGTTGTCCAGATTCAATTATGACAACCGGCTTTGAAGTTTTGCTAGATCCAGAGCCAACCTTCTTGATCTCACACACAACCTCCATGCCCTCTACAACTTGACCAAATATGACATGTATCCATCAATCCATGAGGTATGTGTGGTACAGATCAAGAACTAGGAGCCATTAGTGTGAGGGTCGGTGTTGTCCATGTAGAGGACGTCGAGCACCATGTGCTTCTTTTCAAATTTCTCGTCGGCAAACTTCTCATCGTATATCAACTCCCCACTGATGTTGTTTCCCCATGTGAAGTCACCAACCTGGCATATGAACCTTGGGATCACATAGTGGAATGTTGAAACCTTGAAGTGTAAGGACCTTCCATAGCGGTCGGTGCCTTTCTCTCTGGTGTAAAACACGCGAAACTTCTCGGCCATCTTTGGCATTACATCAGCATAGAGATCCATCATAATTCAGCTAGTTGGGACATCGTCAACCTACATATCAAAGAAAACCTACTTATCAACCCTATTTTCTCCACTGCAAAACCTCTTTTCCTCAAAATTTAAGAAATATATGGGGAAGTTCTAGTGATATGGCATCCCTCTCATTATTTTTATTCTATAAAATTAAACCCAACCATTCATTTTACACTAGAGAAAACTAGCTCATTTAGAGTTGAAATCAAAGTCAATTATGTGGTGAAGGCTGAGATTTTTGGGAAAGTAAAGAAGGCCTAAATTTGGCCCTAGTACAAATCTAAGTCAAGACTTTGATCGAGTTCATTTTGGATTGTTGAAAGATGATTTGTGGATAGCTTTTGGAGGGATGAATTGGTACTTTTAGGATGTCACTTGTCTATCTCACATTAGGAGAGAGAATAAATTTATGTGTGTCTTGCATGCTATAGATTTGCACAACCTCCTATTAAATGTTTCAACGTGTTGTTTTGACACCCATAAAAAGTAGATTAATTATCATTCTCTTAGGAAGGGTATGATGTCTTACATCATTATAAGTATAGATATTTTCAATGGAATGTGGCCATGGAAATGGAACAATCTTCTACTTGGTAGAAGTCATTTTTTCCATCTTCTACTTTGTAGAAGTCCTTTTTCCCAAGCCACTTGGACTCATTAGCATTGTAGAATTTCCAAACTTTAGTGATACCATATTTGACTAGTATTCTCTACAAATTATCGATGCCAGGATTATCACTTATTGATCCTTGGACCTCTTCACCTAGTATTCTATAAATGTACTCATTTATCGACCTCGCCATTATAGAAAGTGAAATTCGACATCACTCCTTTTCATCTTTTTCATGAAAATTTCACTAGATTCCAAGAGAGGCATCTATGAAAGGATGACAAGGACCTGGCAAGGATTTATTCATGTTCGAAACACCCAATTATGTTCATAACATTATTTTTTCAATGAACTTTGATTCCATCTTGCTTCACATGGGTTCATATTTTAGCCAAACCGATGGAAAAGGCTCATTCCAGTTAAGGGAATTGTACAAAATTGATGATCAGAAAAAAAAAAAAGGAAAAAGACTTTTTAGTATCATTTGGCTTATAACTATTTCTTTTTGTAGAGAAGAAAGTATAAATCTACATTCAAATGAGGACTCCACCAAGCAAAAATTTGGAGAGTGAATTCCATATCAGCTCTGCATGAGCTCGTGGATGTAAGAATTGGTGAAATCATGTTGAATATTTAATGTCATATCAAATGCATTATGATCAAAACAAATGGAACATCCAATACCATGGTTAAAAGTGTTATCTCCATATGGAATTCCAAGGTGGGTGGCATTGATGCTAGATATTGAACATCACAACATCTAAACAAAAGCTGATGAAATCATTGCATATTGGGACTTGCCATTAGTATTGGGACTTGGTGTTATCTCTAGAGAGTCATCATCAACTAATTACCAACCAGTAACACCTAAAAAAGAATGTTGCATCAGAAAAACGTTTTCCCATGACATAGATAGACAGGTCCCATAAATTGACAGCAAAAGGTACTAAGATGAAAAAAATGCATGGGACAAGACTCTAATTAATTTATAACATTTTTCTAGTAATACAATTGTATTTGGGAAATGATTTCTCTCCTGGTTGATTTCTTCAAGCTACCCTTTCAAATCCTACTTAAAAACATGATCACTATGGCAAACTTTAACATGGTAATGCACAAAGAGGTATTATGAGAGCATAAATGGCTTTAATTTCTTAGTAGAGAAACAAACTAAGAGATAATAGAATTGCAGCTCAAACATAAGGTATAAATTTCAGTCATTTCAACTCAAATAGAAGGTATACATCCAATCTCCACTAAAACAATGTAAAATTACATGAAACAATTACTTGGTACAACAAATGAAAACTCATTCGATAACAACTCTAGCCATTCAATTTTCATCATAAGTGAAGGAAAAAAAAAAGGAAAACACTACCAAAAGAACCTGTAAGAATGAAGGCTTTCATGGGTGGTCATGGATTTCTCAAGGGTAGGGAAATGGAAGCTCCCCTTCTAGGGTCATTCACAATCCAATACCTTTGCTTTCAAGGAGAACAAGGGCGAATAACACTCTACACTAAAGTATCGCCTTGTCATTCGGTGGTTGGTTGTCTTCTTTTAATGCTTGCTCTGAAAAAAGAGTTGACCTTTCACAATCAATTAGGAACACCAGGGACCAAATCAAGCTCAGGTAAGATAAAGCATGAAAAAGCCTTCTACAGTAACACATATTAGTAGTAATCCTTGCTAAGTAATACTACAACTCCAAGGAAAAATGAATATCCAAAACTCAACTAGTAACCATCAAAACTAATGTCATTCTTATTCTCCAAACAGGGACCTCTTGTTCTTGAAATACAGGGCATTTTACTTTTAAAAGTCAATTTTTGTAAATTAAAGGGATGAACTATAGATAGGATATTGTGTGTCTTTTCTGCCAAGGTCTTAGATTGCAAACCTATGATGAACCTAAGATCTAGATTTCAAGGTGTTGATTGTTTCAAAATATCTTGCACTAAAATGAACATTTTTTTTTTATATTTTCCCTTTTTTACTTGGTACACTCTAGCATATTGAAGGATAAAGAAGCAAAATTATGATAATTTATGAAATTTCATCTTGTTCATGGGGGTTTGAAGGAGAAAATAAGGGTTTGAAACCATATAATACAAGTTGATCTATGAACCCTAGTTCTGCAACCATTAGGAGAAATGCTACTACTCAATAGTCTGACAGATCAATTAAATAACCTAGAAACTCTTCTTGCCAAGTAATCCTCTAGATCAAATATCAGAATCAATCTCCTCCATATGCGCTAAAGAAGAGATCCAATTTATTCTCAATAAATGTGTATGTGTAAACTGTAGATAAGGTTGTCTGCAGACTATTTAAGTAGTTGTCATTGTAAAAATAGTTTCTCCTGCAAAATTTGATCCAAGATTGTTAGTGTCAATCTTGTAGGATTTTCTTGGTGTTGTAATATCTTCTGGCCTTTTCCAAGAGTAATGGTTTGAGTTACCATCACAAACCTAAGAAAAAATCTAGGACCGGAGGACATCTTTAATCATCATCATCATCATCATCATCAAGAAGACAACAAGTTTAAGATATTGTCATCAAGGAGTATCTTCACAAGTTTATGTACACATCTAAATCTACCAAAATAACTTCATTTTGTATGGAAAGAAACAAATTGGTTGGGTCATCAAAATTTCTTCCATGCAAGAAGAGGATAGATTTTATCCTCATAGAAAACGAAGTCAATGATCATGTTAATGGTTCAATCACTAGACCTCCAAAGTAAGAAGCTAAATTTTTTGCAAAGTATATGAAAAGGAAAGTAAGGGCTTAAAGGATCACTATAGAATCCATCGAAAATCCACTCATACCATATGTATCAAAGTTGGATACATCAAAATAAATATACGATAAGCTAGTAGAATTATTCTTTGTGAGTACTACTGGAGAAGTGATATCCTTAAGACAAGAACTTGAAAAGATGATGATATCAAAGGAAGATGGAATAACCTCATACTTTATGAGGGTTTCAAAAATAAGATACCAACTACAAGAGTTGGGAGAAAGAATGTCTGATAAGGAAAATAACCATCGTAGTGCTCAATGCACTACTATAGGAATGGGGAAACTCCACATGAAGCATCTATGGAAAGAAGGAAGCTACCCCATTCAGTTAAATTTGGCCATTGTGTAAAATTGAAGAAACCAAGCTCAAGGCTAAAAATGACGTAGAATCAAATGAGAAAGCACAAGCATTTGCTGCCATGGCTAAGAAGAAAGGGAAATTTGGAAAGTGTGGTCCCCAAAAAAAGAATAGGAAGGATATGTAAAAAATACAATGCTATGGTTGTCATTAATATGGGCATTACAAGAGAAATTTTCCTAAACTCAAGAAGGACAACAAGAAAAGAGGAAGGGGAAAAGCCCATATCAACGAAAAAGTGGAAGAAGCTGAAAATAAGAAATAAAAGAAGGAGGAAGTAAAAGATCTCTACTATTATTGAGAAAATCTTCTCCATCTAGTTCTTTTCCATTTTTCTAAAGTATAGCTATCATGGTAGGAAACATTAGAATCATGATAGGATGCATCATTTAGAAGATGGAATCATAAGAAAATATGATTGAAGAAAGGTTTTATGACATCATCATAAGAAGCTTGAAAGATAATTGAAGTCGAAGTCTATGGCAATCATCATTAGAAAGAAGTAACACTTGGTAACCTCATTGAAAGCATAAGTAGTACTTATGAGTAGAATAAATCCATCTAGTGTATATCTCATCATACATCATTAGGAAGGAGAATTTGAATGATGTGGATAATCAAGATCCTTCATTGGAATCTTCATTAGAAGGTTCAACTCTTGGAAGAAGCAAGTGTCTCACTAAGAATTCCACCTTGTATGGGATTCATAATTTGGAAGAATGATGGTATGATGACAAAGGAATGCAGCATGTCAAGATGGTTGAAGTACTCTTAATCAAGGAGAGGAAGTTGTTGAAGGAATTCTAGATGACCAAAGAAGAAAATAGGTATGTATGCATATTTTTACTGAATTAAGTCATGTCATCATATAGTTGGAGATAGCATGGATGGATACTCTACCTCATGAGTATAGTCAAAGGAAAATGATATCTTTCATTGGAAAAGATGCATGAAGGCATGAATCACATATTGAATAGATGAAATCAACATAATATATCCTCATATGGAATATGAGGTGGTTGAAAAAGATGAAGTAACCTTGGATAGAAGCTCCTGGGGAGAAATATGTGAAGAAAGGAAGAAGAGATTGTGAAAAATGCAACTACGGTCACGTAGAAAAAGAAATCAACATCTGACAACTAGAAGAATTGATCATGAAATCTCCATGGAAAATGTATGATGACTCTAATAATTTCTGGAAAGGAAGGGGACCCTTGACATTGAATATCTTGGAGATGTGTCAATATGTATACAGGATGTTGATGTTACAACAAGTAGATGTCATGATGAAAGGTCATCACAAAAGGTAATTTTGATTTGATGTTCATTTTTTTGAACAATATTTGGATGGGATAATACAAGAATACCTAAAGAGAGTCGTAGATGTCACCCACAACTAGTACTCATGTAGTGGGATGGAAGATCCTGAAGGAAACATGATGTGGAAAAGGTAGTTGTATGAAGAAAAGCTAGATATGGACTAATAGATCACTTTAGGATGAAAAGAAGGATGGGATGATTGACATGGTTCATGAAGGAAAGTGATGGATGGTTTATGCCCTACGAGGAAGTCCCAAAAGATGAATTCTCCATAATTTTGAATATTAATTTCGTGATATTGAAAGGAGGAGCTCTTCAAGTAGCTGAAGGTACCATGATCTCCACCAAAGAGTTGTTGTTAGAAATCAAATCCCTAGTTAAGAGGGAGCTTGGACAAGTCCCTAGGTAAGAGGGAGCTTGGGTACATTCCTTTTACAGAAATGGGTACATTCCTTCATAGGAATGGGTATATCCTCCCTAGTTGAGAGGAAGAGATAGACATGTCATTCGTTTCTTCACTTTGGAAGATAGAATGGAGGATTGGGTAAGCATCTATAATATGATACTCTTTGAGGATGAGGTAAGACATCCAATATAAGAGAAGTCATAGAGGAACGATATTCTTTGAGGATTGGGAATCCAAGATAAGAATAGTCCTAAATGAACATACCCCGTGAACACCTAGGTCGGGTACGTGCCTTGAGAGACAATGATGATGGCTTCTATAAGTCATTGGTCTCGTTGACATTGTGCTTTGATCTTGTGAGAGACAGAGTTGTTAATCAAGGCCTTGCTATGTGAAAATTCTAGTTGGTTTGATGTTAGTTATATGGGTTACCAATCCAACTCTTCTTATGAGAATTCTTCAGATTTAGAATGACCAAGTACCTTGTACAGATTATGAATACCTCCCTAGTTAATAGGGAGTGTTCAAATATGTAACTACGTTCATCCTTCATAATTACATATCTAACCATGATTTTAAGTATTTTAAGTAATAAGAAAAATAAAATTATTGTTGTTCTTGAGGCATGCAAATTTAGTTTTTAGGTCAAGCTCCCAGTGTGAGCTCCTAGGGCTTGTCATTGAGTCTATAGGTCATTCTCATATATGAAAGACCCAAATTAGGGCATGTTACATATTGTAAAGAAATTTTATGTGAGCGAAAGTATAGTCAAAAGACCCTCCAAGACCTCATCATGTGTTAACAAGAAAGTCAGACTATCTAGAAAGTGAAGTCTGCCTATTTGAGGGCTCAAGAAAGTCTATATAAAGGAAGACTTGGCCTCATTCAAGGATCACTCACTAAATCATCAAGAAGAGTTCGATAAATATATATATAAAGAAGCCTTATGCCTATTGAATAAAGGAGAAGGAATAGAAAACCACTTTATATCTATTTTTAGGTTATATTTTTCTATACGTGTGAGAATTAGAGCATCATCTTGCAGTAGAAGATATCGGATTGCAGTCACTCCAAGAGAGCTGAAGTTTTGGGTCAAATAAGGTATTCCTTATAGTTTGAATTGATAAGAAGAATATTCCATCTCAATCGAAGAAGAAATAAGTCAAACTCATCCATATTCTAGACACACGTGTGGCCTAGGGTTTTTGTAGTAAGGCCGAATTGTAGTCCAAAAGTTGCAAGTTCAAAAAAGAGGTCGAAGGAGAAGTTGTTACTATTGAAAAAGTGAGTTTAATTTGCAAAAGAGAAGCTCATCAAGGGGAGGGATTGATTTGGCCTTGGAGGGGTCTTGGTCAAGGATCTAGGTCTTGGTTTCGTTAATTGAATATTCTATAAAAAGAAGAATTATTGTGGGTTTTCCTCTCAGAGTTGGAGAGTTTTTGGCTTTGGTTGAACACCTATCTCTTGTGTCCTTTGTCTTATTGTTCTTTATGATTTCATAGTTGTTTTATGAAGACAACTCTAATAATAATCAAGAAGAAGAAGAATCTAATTTAACAAAGTAAAAATATATCACAAAAAATTATCAAATTAGAGAACTCACCTACACTTGCTGCCCCTAGATTTTTCAACACAAACAACAGGTATCAACTCATCAATTGAGAAAACTAGACATGCAAGCCCACATAAAGGAACCCTTAGAAAAGGATGCATTTATCGAATTCCCAAACAACGGGAAACCACTTATCAATCTATCAAACTAGGTGTGTAGGCCTACATAAAAGGACCCTTAGAAAAGAGTGCATCTCTCAAATTCCAAAATTAAGGTTTTGTAGCAAAAACATCAACTTCTCCTATTTTTAGATCAATATAGTACTAACAAAAACTATAAACTTTCTCAATATTCTATAGTTTTAGTTGTTTGAGAAATCATGCTCAAATTGTCCTAACCTGGTATTGATCTTGTGATTCTTCTGCTCCTTTCCTGAATTCCCCTATCATATTCTAGGGTTTTCCTCCCTATCCTTTTTGCAGACTTTGTATTTACTTTCTTTGTGATTTCTTCTTTCCCTTGGAAGATTCTACATCCTCCTCTTCATCAATAACTATTGGTTCTTTCAATCCAGGGTTGAATTTAGCTTTGAAGTCTAGCCTCAATTTATTGATAGGTCCAGTATGAGGTTTCCTAAAGTAATGAACCCTAGATTTTGTTTCTCTACTGGTATCCCATGCTTTCTTGCTTGAACACTTTCTGTTTTTGTCTTCTACTACTATATGCTTTGATTTCTTACCTTCTTGTACTTGTTTGTGTTGCCTTTCTATTTTTCTTTCATAAACCTATTGAAGCCTTGAAAATCGTTGCTTACAACATTGGGGGAAAACCACCCAGTCCAAACCTTGGTTTGCAACTCCTTTTCCATTCAGTGTAGTGGCTCCAACTGGGGGTAATGGAACCAGTTTCCCAGTATAAATTATGATAGTGTTGATGGGGTGATATATGATAGTTTGGTGGAATGTTTAAGCTAAAAGTAATCTAATCTAAACTAATAATCACATGCATATATCCTAATTTCAACACTATCTAGATATGACTATACCTGGGAATAAAATTGAAACATATGATCTACAATAATGTCCTAAAGCAATTGGTAATAAAGATCGTTCAACTGCAATAGGAAGTGATATAATTTTAACAATAATCGTTTCAGATAAATAATTAGCCCAAATGATTGTGAAAGATATATTGCATAAGAAATTATTCATATATTCAACATAAAATTTAGATCATCACCATACTAAAGTTCACTAATGCTAACCAAGCTTTAAACTTTCATACATAAACAATTTGAAGAAAAATTACTGCTTAATACATAAACAAAACAAAATCATGAGATAAAAATACCATTTGTAATAATTTATGCTCATGTGTTTCAGGAATATCAACCTACTTCCAATTAATCCAACACCATCTAAGAGTACAAAAGTGAAATTTCAGTAGAAGATGCCAGATAAGATAAAAATAAATCATGTTCCATTCATTTCACCAGAACTTCCTCAAAGGGACAAAAGTGCATGTTTTGAAGATTGTTTCTAATAAAATTTCTGGACCCCCCTCTAAATGCATGAGAGGGGTTTAAATACTAAACGACCTTCCTCAAATTGTGTAAAACAAAACAAAAATAGAAATTAAAACATGGTGACTAACTCCTTTGCCTTTGATCTTTAAGATCACAGATGTCCATCATGAGTTTGAGTTGTGTCAGTCAGATAATCGCAGATTTCAACTTCCTAGTGAACACTGCATAGGTCAGTGCTAGCACCATTTTTTGCGTGGAAGAGGTTAGGCATCACAGGGTCATCCACTGGCTGTAAGGTTTAACTAAATATTGCCAGTACGCTTCCTAGTTTAACCTGGTCATTTTCCTAATTGCTTCCTCTTTTTCTCCTGTTGCTTGCCTCCATTATTGTTCAAGTTGTTTGACATTCGGAAGAAAACCTGGTACAGACTTTGCCACCAGGTTTACGCTGTGTAGAGTTTCGTTGATGTTTTCAATAACACAATTTGTTGTTGCTGTTGCAACCATCATTGCCTTTTCTACTTGCCTAATTCAAGAATCCCAATCTATAAATAAAATTTCTTTGTGTGACTCCTCCAGTATAGGCAAATTAGCCTTCCTCCCATCCTCTGAATTCTTCCAGGTGATGAAATTGAAAACTCGTTTCAAGACTTCATCATATTCGAGTCTCATGTCAAGGACTTGACTTGTTAACTTGTCACTAGTCTCACAATAAGGACTCAACTGCGAGACCTTCTGGCATAGAATTTCTTTTAGAAGCATTAGCTGGGAGTTTAGGCTGAGCACTTCGATTATAAACTGATCAATATTTGGGTTGTCTTTATACTTATCTGTTAATGCTTGTGCCTATGCTTCCTTTTCGACTAAATTGGCTTGATGTTTTATTTGCATCTGCTCGAATTCTTGTTGGAGCTTCGCTATTTCTAATTCCACTTGTTGGTTAGATTTTTCTTTCTCTAACTGTTGTTCCAACAGCATAATTTTATTTTCCTTTTCCCTGAGAAACATTTGTACTTTTGTTTTTTTTTCAATAGTCGTTATAACGTAGGCTCCTGCAAACTGAGATAGTCTAGTAAGGTTGTCAGATGGGTCGATGGGTGAGTCTTTCCAGACAATATCCATCAGTTCATTATGAGGAGTAGTAGTGGTTGTAGCATCCAACTTCCTCTTTTTTCTTTGCCTTTTGACAACATCTTTGTGGGTTGGGCTATAAAACACATCTAAAGGAGGAATCTCCTCAATTCTCAAAACAATTTTAGAGGTAGGAGTGGCAGGAATGTGCTCTACCTCTTGAGTACTTACAAGTTTCTCTAATTTAATTTCTTGAGTTGTTTTGTGTTGCAGAGTTTGTGGCTCAGGTGTTTGTTTCTTTGTATGGAGCTTTGTATTAAAATTCTACCATTCTTTCTCTAAATCAATCACCGAGGTTTGATTGACTGGGTGGAGGTGGAATGAATTTGAGCCTATTTTCTAGCTGAGGTTTGCTCAGTTATCTTTCCTTTAGATTGGACTGTATCCTTTTCTGACTCCTCTCTTTTGCTTCCCCCATTATGTGACTGTTTCTCTAATTTATCTGACTCCCTTCTAGACTTCTCTTGGGACTCTGCTTGGGAATCATCTTTAGAATTTTCTCTAGAACTTCCTTCTAGGCTTACACTGGGATTTGGCTCCCTTATTGGTTCAATCAATAATTGTTCCAATGGGACCTTTAGCAAACTCCTTTCTCTATATTGATGAAAGGCTTCAAGCTCTTCTTGGTCAAAAAGTAGTGATGACATGTGCTTCACTTCTGTGAATGTCTCTTTCTGTAGGAAGATGTCATCAAATGCATCTTCCTCATGACTCAATACCTTCACTTTTACCATGGTAGTGAAGTCTTTGGCAATGCCATTTGGGTCATATTGGTGACCTAGGAATTTAGGTAATTTCAAAGATTGCATGATATCTTCTTCTTTGAATGCATGGCCCAGATCGTGCAATGCAAATGCTCCACACTGTAATAGAAATGTAAGCCAAATGGCCTTTTTTCGCTTCCTTTAATCCTTTACTTAGCCCACCCTAACTAGTTGTTTGATAGGCTATCTCTCTAGCCATCAATTTGTCTGGAACATAATATGGGAGGACATGAGGTGAGGTGATGCTACCAAAAACCCTGATATATGTGAATGTTTCCTCCCTAAACCATCTGGCTATTGGAAGGATATCTACCTCAGCTTCCTTAGAAAATCTAGGGGCATCTCGGTTGTAAACCTGTTTGTGGATAGGCAGCATGACCCCATGACAAATTTTGTAAAAATGTGGGTGAAATTGAGACTCCCACATGTCCTTATGATATATATGAATGTGAAGTGGATCTTTCACAGTCCACTTCCATCCCATGATAGGAAATTTTGAACCAAAATAAATTGCATCCATCACATAGGCACTCATAAAAAATGGAGAGTAAACCATCACTGAGACACTCCTTTTCCTCCTATAATCAATTATTGCCTTTGCTAAATTATCAAACAAAATTTGGGCCCAATTCATTATGGTTGCATTTACGACTGCATCTATTAATGGCAACCATTTTGAGGAAAATTTGGTGCTATCGAGCTTGCCAAACATCCTACATAGAATGGCTACTGTAAAACTATGGGGAGGAGAAATAGATGCAATAGAGTACATACCCAATTTGTCCTTTTTGATCTTGCCCTCATTATTTGACCAAGTCTAGGTGACATCTGTTGGGTCCTGGTTCTCTTTGGCAAAATTCTCAAGGAACTGTTTGTTGTAGATGTCTTGTGGCTCTGGTAGGTGGTACATAAGCCGTAGGTTGTGTGACGAAAAAGATCCCATAACCGCTTGGCTTCTATTCTTAAATTCTCTATTTAAGATATCAGCCTGATCAATAATCCACTTGACCATATTTGTGTAAGGGGTTATCTTTGGGTGTGCGGCTATGCGATGCATAAATGAGCAAGCCGTCTCAAAAACGGTAGCATCTGAGGAAGTATGACCATCAGTTGTGACCTTTCTTTCCAGAGGTCTTGGTTGTTCTTCTTCTAATAAATCATACATGGCTTTCCACGTAGAGATCCCTCCTTCTTTGCTACATGTAGTATATGTTAATAAATGAGTCATTTCTAATTTCTTAGACACAACTGCCTTGCCCTTCTCTTCCATCACTCCCAAAGACTCCTTCTGTGGATTTTCCTTGAAAATGGAGAAAAATAGCAACTATCGGATATACAGAAATAAGAATGAACGTAAGCTGGGATAATACATATAACTTGAAAAGGTGATAAGAAAGGATTTTTATTTGAACGCAAGTGAGAAGATATCATATCATCTTGGATGGATTTTCACACATAAATGCCATTAAATTTTACTAAATGCCCACTAATGGTTCGTTATCTCTTAGATTTAATGCTCATTAATGTTCGCATCGTAAGTCAGAAAGAAAGCTTCTAGGGTGACGAGCCTTTAAATTGCGAAAATGGTGATTTTTCGATTTGCAAAGAAATCTCGCAAATCGCATTATCGTGATATGTTTGTATGCTTTCTTTATTGTTTTTGCGAGATGCGAGATGCAGGCCGCTTACTATTATTTCCAAGACATAGACCATTTGTCAAGTTTTCTTGTGTAAAGCGATTTCTATTAAGCAGCGAACCTAAATACTTGTCTATGACGTATCTCGGGAGTGGGTCCAGGTTTCAATCGCATTTCGCAATCTAGACGGATGGTAAGTTTGTGGTGTTCCTTTAAATTTGTGAAATGTGACGTGGTAAGGGAAATGTTGTTATTGCAATTTCACATCTCACACATTTTTAAGGTAACTCATTAAGGTGCGCCTTCTAAGAATAGCGATATGTGATGCGGGCCTTAGTTTAATAAAATTCCTTAGGTCTTATTTTCTATAAGAAACATACTAGTTTCAAAGTATTAAAGTGTAGGGTCCTCTTTTGATCACTTTCTGCTAGATTTGGTGGATTAGCAAGGCTTTCAATCACGCTTGATCGTGTGATATGCGGGAAAGGGAGACATTTAATAGTTTTTTGAAAAGGTGTTTTATTGGTATCTTGTTTTGCTCAAAAAATTAATAAAGAAAATGCCTAAATGCTAAACTTATTTTTGGAAATATTTTTTAAAGTGTCCCCATTTATTAATGTAATATTGACTACTATTATTAACAAATGGGGGGTTGTTGAATAGCACAACAAAAACCTATTTTTTGGTTCACTCATAGTGTTTTATGTAGTCTCTTGAATAGGAATTTGATGACTACATTCGTTCTCTGCTTCTGGAGCTAGGGTTTTGATAGGGTTTTTAGCTTTAGTCATCTTCTACTTTCTAGGTGTAGGATTTCTCCATGTCCTTTGTCTCGATTTTTCTGCATGCTTATTTAATTCATGGGTGTATAACATTTTAATCAATCCATGATGGCATATATCATTATAAAACAACGAAGTTTTATTTTTTTCCTTAGTAGTCATTTTGAGCAAACTTTGGTGTAAAAATAATGCAAAATCATATTACTAAAACTAGCTAAGTGACATAAAAATATCAAGTGATATAAATTAACCTTTGAGTGCCTTCATTCACACACAAAGAACATCTGCACAATCCTTAAAACATTTTTCCATTTGGGCTTTAGCATACTCTAAGGAATTCCAATGCTCCAATTAGGGTTTTGAGCTTTTTCCTTTAAGAAGAAATTCAAATCTACATTTTGTACCATTTTATTTTTTAACCATTTTTCTCCTTCAATAGATAGCCATGTGGCTTCTGCAATAGACTCCTTAGTGAATGCAAACTCTAAATCCCTTACCTTTTTTGTGCTTTCATCAAAGGAATTAATGAAGTTGTGGCACCAACTCAGCTTGTATCCATTAAAGCGATGAAAAATTGGCTCCCATCCAGTGTTGGTGAAAACTGGTATGAGTCCTTGATAAGCTTGGAACCATTCTATGCCATCTAGTTCATATCGCTTTATATGGCTATACTTTCCCATTTCTCAACTACAACTATACCCAACATCTAGTCACACATTGTAAAAGCTCTTTTGTGCACTACAAATTGGTCACCTGGAAATGTTGGAAATTGCCTTTTTACAAATAACTGCAGTGTTTCAGTTTTAGCTTTCAAACCCGCCTGTAATTCTTGGAAACCACTTCAGATGTTACATCAAGAAGTAACATGGGTTAAATTACTTCAAATAACTCTTAAGAACTTGAAATAAGCAACATGGCAATTACAAAACATTTATTTTTTAAAATTTATGTGGGCACTATGAAAATATTTTGTATTATGACCAATAGCCACTACGAAATATTTTCGTAGTGCTAGTTGTAGGTGTTTCAAAAATATTTCATAGCACCACCTATATTCATTCAATTGGCTCTGTTTTTTCTACAAAATTTAGGATAAATTGAGGTATAACATAAATAAACCCTTTTGAAATGTTTCTAAGCTTTATTCTAGCCTTTCATACAGAATTTGTTACATAGCCCAATACTTAACCCTTCATCTTTCTAAATGAAGTTTTCAACTAGTTCTCAAAACATTTGGACCCTTTTTGAAGGTGCAAACCTAGTGTTAATAGGATGAACATATGAGGGTAGCATGCAATCATGTAGAGATGCACCCATTAGAATGAGTTCAATCGACTAGAGTGGACATGGTGGGATAGCACATGAGTCAAGTGAGCACAAAGGAGCACAAATGACTAATTAGATGGATAGGACCAGACTATCATTTGGGAAAAGTATGTAATAAAGAATATTGACCCATTCGAAATGGAAGGATACAACCTTCTTCAATTTAGAATGATTGGTTTTAAACACCACAAGGGAGTTGGCTAAGGCAACAAGCATGCAACCTTCTTCAATTTAGAATGGTTGCTTGTAAACGCCACAAGAGAGTTGGCTAAGGCAACAAGAATTTGACCAAGTAACATTTGGATTATAAGTGCTAACATGAGATAAATATTTGGTGAAGGATTTGGAGGGGAAATGCATAAGTTTATATGGGTTTGGATAGGGTGCAATCACCCAATGTCTAGCATGATTGGGTGGGTCATTACACAAGTCATCACAAAAATTTCTTACATGACAAAGTGTAGGCAGATAAGTTCTTGTTAGTCATAGGAAAAGGTAAGCATGCAAACACAAGACAAATAAATATACAAGCTTCTTCTTGAATAAATAATTTATATTCATTAATTATTCTCTCATCTACATCCACCAAGCTACAACTATTCTCTCTTCTTGATTCACATTACAATGGCCCCACCACAGGTATATAAACACCAAAATTTTTAAAGACGGAATCATGTAAATTCTAACTTTCCTTTCCTCATGCAAACTAAGACTTGACGCTTTATTAAACTTTTCTAACTTTCCTTTAACTTAAATCAACATTTTTATTTTTCTTGACTCATCTTTTCTATACAAAGCATTAACCTTTGAATTGTGGCTCAATTGACTTCTAATATTAGACTCGAATTTTTTTCCTTAACTTAACTCTAATCTTCATGCATTGCATGCATAAGACAGTAATTACTATTTCTAAAACTTCCCCTTAATTACGACCATATGACTCAACCTTAAATTAATCATGACTCAATTATGCATCCTACGCCTGCAACCAAAAATTGACTCAAAAAACTTTTTACAATGCAGTTCTTTATTTTTCATTTCTTCAATATTCTATACCCTTGAAACTACTTCATTTTCAGTTGTGCTTTCTTGATGTAAGCTCCATATTTCTTCAATTGTTGCTACTGCAATTTTTCTTTGACTTCTTTTATATTTGTTATAAAAAATAAAAAATAAAAACTTTCAAAGCCTATCTTTTATATCTTCCTCTTGAAATATTCATTCACTCATGGGCTACTACCACAAATCTTCATCTTCAAACTATGAACTTTTCCATAATTCTCTGACTTCATATTCCTAATATTATTTCTGTCATATTTCTTGATAGTAGAATTTGATCTCTTCTAGACTCCATTGTTGAAAGGTTGTTTCAAAACTTTCTTCTTCGTCTTCATAAACTTCCTGATGTTGGAACATTCAGCTCAAGGAAAATCATTGTATTTTAGTAGACATAGGGGGTCTTGTGTTTTAAGGAAGTTGGTTTCCTAAATGTTGAATTAATGTAATTATTAAGGGTTTTGAGTGATTTTAATGAGAATAGGATTTAATTGAATATTGTGAGGCATAATTGTAAATGTTCTAGAATGTAGGAGAACATGGGAGATTTAGGATAGTTGAGTGATGAGAGGTTTGAGAATTAATTGTAAAAATCAAATTAGGAGTCAGTTCATGAATTTATGGATTAGAGAGGATTTTTAGGAATGAGGAAGATACTTAGGAATTTTGTTGAGGAGTTTCTAGATCTAAACCAGAAATTGGTTTTAGAATCCCCTTGTATAGATAAAAGCCTAAAAGGCATGATCAAAAGTTAGTCCGTGGTTAGAAAGTTAGAGGCTAGATAGATAGGTGAGATAGGTTTGATTATAAGCCTACCGGTAGATTGTAAATCGAGGCCACTGATATTAGAACATCAGGCCAGACAAACAGAGATCTCATTCTTAATCATTGTTTATATTTATTAATATAACCAACTCAATTTTGAGTTCGAATGTGTGTTTCGAGTGTTGAATTATAGTGAATCGGAATTCTGTAATAGATGTTTGCAGGCAGAATTCGGCAAAACACAGAGAAGAGGAGAGCGAGATAGAGGATCACGATGGATCATTGAATCCATTAGAAGACAAGGTAGAGCTCTGTAAAGATAGAGATCAAAGGAGAGTGCAAAGTTTAAGCTCAGAAGAGAGAGTGCGCAGCGGAGTAGGGAAGATCCAAAACCTTTTGGAGAAACTCGAGAACCACCGCAAACATTGAAAACAACATAAAATCTAAGTAAAAAAAAGAAGGTGGAGAAGTGGAGTATCGGCACATAGTAACTGTTGGATCTGGATGATCAACGGTCAGGATTAAATCGCATGGCGGAAGAGCACTAAAGTTAAAACGTGTGTATGTTGAATAACAGCAGGATCGAGAGATCTCATCATCCAACGGATATCAGGTGCTAAAGTAATCAGACTTTAATTAAGAAATCGGACTCAAACTTTAATAGATTGGGAGTTTCTAATTCCCATCGGGTCCGTAAAGATGGTTAAGTGTCGGGCAAGTTGTTCACCCGAAATCGTTGTGGATCGTCGGATCTGGTGGAGGAAGATCGATGGTGGAGGATTGTCATGGAAGTTGTTTGATCGGCGATCAGGGTTTCAGAGATTGGAGTGCAGCACTGTGGAAGTGAATGATAAGGGCGGACCCAATAAGTTATATGTGCAGTTAATAGATTTTGAAATCCGATATGGCGTTATCGCATATCGAATGTGATAAAGGCCTTTGTTAATGAAACCCGCGGAGGAGTGATATGCGATAGCGATAAAGGGAGCCTCGGTATCTATGCAGAGACCGTATTAAAGTGGAAAGGTATGTTTTGTGGGTATTTCCTTTGTAAATGGTTTATAATGGATTAAGCTTGGATATATGCGGTTGAAGGGATAATGAAGGTTTAGAAGTGTGAATAAGTCTCGATATTAACATTAATGAAGTTATGAGGAGTTTTAAAATTCCGATAGGAAGGATTTAATGAAAGGCTTTAATAAAGTCATAAATCAAGGCTTGAGGGTTGATTGAAGTCCTGATAAGTGCATATTGCCTAAGGGTTAGACTATGTTGGGTTTTAATCAAACATTCTGCATAGAGATTTATTAATGGGCCTTAAACCTTAGTAAATGAAGATTTAACTCCTTAGTGAGTTAAAATTCCTAGGACAGACAGGATATGTGCATAATCCATGCAAACTATGGGTAAATTAGGGGAAACCCTGCGTCATTTGGTATCAGAGCATAATTGTGATTGAAACAATTGATAGCAGAACAGAATAAGGGAATTATGTAGAAAAGGACTTAGAACGGGGTTGTGTTTTAATATGTGTATCCAAGCAAGGGAGATTAAGATGTGTATGAAAGCAAGGGAGATCAGATTTTAATCTGATAAATAGTAGGTACATAGAGATAAAGTGTAGCAGAGCTTGCAGATGCAAGAAAAAGAGGACAATCCATTCAAAGTACAGGTAAATGGTGGAACAAGATCATGCAAAGATCTTGAAGGTGAGATGATATGTTTTGTTTGATTTGATTTGAATATTGGAGAATGTGTGGATTTTATATTGTTGCACACGTAGTAGCATAAAGAAAACACCATGATGTTGTTCCTTGAAGAAAGTGGAGATTCACTCAAATGTGAACCTAAAGAATCCAATTGAGGGTTGGACAAAGAGGATAAAAGTATTCTCAAAAGGAAACTAAGAAACAACCTTTTGAAAGCTTGGGAGTGATCTTTGGCTTGAGTAACATTGATATGTAGGTGACAGCATAAGGAGGTGAGAACATTGTAGCAACCTAGAGCGAGGAGTGCTCAGTTGGTTCCAAAGGAAAGAAGCAGAGAAATGCTAAAAGACTAAGCTCAAAGGAGAGAAGCTTAGTGAGGCATATGTAGCAGAAGGAGACTTGTTACTACAGAGGTATTGTTGCAACTCACAAAGGCAATTCCAAAAAGGATGTAGGTAGAATTTCCAAGGTAATGAAGGAAGCTGGTAAGACTTTCTAAGTGAAAGAAGAAGTGGTTAGAACCAAGTATTTCATGGTGATTGAAATACAATAGGACAATTGTGTTCTTGAGAGATGCAGATGAGTTGAAGCCTAGAAGGAGCAGAGAAGATTTCTCAATAGAGAACCAATTGCTTGCCAAAAGACCGAGTACAAAGGAAAGCTTGGTGAGGTAAGTGGCAGCAGGGAGGACTTGTTGTTGTAGAGGCTTTAATGCAGCTCATAGTAAGTGAGTGAGGAGCTCACAAAGATAGAGAAGAAGATGGCTACTGATAGTCATAGCATAGGTTTTGAAGAAGACCACAGTAGAAGAAAGGTGAAGAAAGAGAATGCCAATGCAAATGGCAAGAGGATGAGTCAAGAGGAGCTTGACAAAGAGATTGTAGAGATGAAAGAAAAACTCAATGTATTGATGATGATCCTTGAGGAAAACCAGAGATTAGGTTGGGTCTTGAGGAAAAATCCAGTGAAGTGGTCTAAGTTACAAAGAAGGCTACAACAGAGGCAATAAAGGTGGCTGATGCAAGTACTCAGAGAAGCTGAGTTGGAAATGGAAGTGTCCATTTTCAAATTAGAGCAGGGTAAAGTTCTGGGTGAAGAAGAAGGAATCATTGATGATTTTCTGAATTGTTGGACAAATGCAGACCAATAGAAGGAAAATGTAAAACCTTGTATTGTTGAATCTAATAACTTTGATGTGATTATAGGTTTTGCAAAGGATGTTGAATCTTTTGAAGTTGTTAGAAGTATGGAAGAGTATCTTTCAGAAGATAAAAACTCTGAAGTAAAGAAGGATGGAGAATGTCTCTTAAATGAGAGAAGCAGTGATATACTGCAGCAGAAAGAATTTGATAATGCATTGATATTTGAAACTGTGACAACACAGGAAAAATTTCTTGTGAAAGAAGGAGATGAAATTCAATCTAAAGAGTTGATATGTGAAGCAACAGTTGAAACTATTGAACCTTGTAATTTTCAGATTGATAATTTGTGTATAACTGCAGGAATCATAAGTAATGATGAAGTACTTATGAAGTGTCATGGAGAACTTGAATTGTTGGAGTATTTACTGGGAAATTCAGAGTATGATAGTGTGATTGTAGCAGAAGGAGTTCATTACAATGGAAAAGGGCAGAAGCACATCATAGAAGCAGATGGTATGGAGGAGAGACTATCTGACAGTCTCGTGAATTCTATTGGGAATTCAAATCAGCATACTAATGTGCTAATAGAGGAGGAAAAATCAGAGCAGCATACTGATGTGTTGCCAAAGGGATATAAGGCACAGAAGCCTTATGATTTTTATTTTAATAAGTGTTCTATGAGTGTAGGATTAGTTGCAGGCGCTAGAGGAAATTTGGCACAGATGAGCAGCCAAATAAAAATGGAAGAAGAATATTCTATGGAAGAATTCAATCCATGGAACGGAAATGTTAAATTGCTGGAGAGAATGCTAGAAAGTCAGGATTCAGTGCAAACAGAGATAATCTTGATAGAGGGTAAGGATGAAAGGGAGGTAGCAAAAGTTGGAGTAAGAGTTGGAGCAAGAGTAGAAGAACAAGTAAGGAACCAGCAACTACAAATTGAAAGTAACCAACAATAGATTGAAGAGTTAGTGGACAACAACAACAACCTGAAGTAGAGAGAAAGAAATAACAATAAGTGGAAAAGTATGGACCAGACCAAGAATATTCTAGACACAGAGATTGAAGAAATGTGGTAGTTAATTATGAAGCATTCCATATGGAGGAAAATGATAGCAGCAAGAAGCATGATCAATCAAAATTTGAACCTGATTGACAAGGAGAGGAAGATGAAATAGAAAATAGCAGACATACAACAGCAACAAAGGTGCAAAGCTTTCAGACAGTTACAAACTAAAGTTTGGGACCCTGGAGGTTCTTTTTTCAACATATGAACACACATGATCAGGAGATCATGAAAATTTTCTACTTTGGGAGTCTGATGGAGGACCATTCAGCTCAAGGAAAATCATTGTATTTTAGTAGACATAGGGGGTCTTTTGTTTTAAGGAAGTTGGTTTCCTAAATGTTGAATTAATGTAATTATTAAGGGTTTTGAGTGATTTTAGTGAGAATGGGATTTAATTGAATATTGTGAGGCATAATTGTAAATGTTCTCAAATGTAGGAGAACATGAGAGATTTAGGATAGTTGAGTGATGAGAGGTTTGAGAATTAATTGTAAAACTCAGATTAGGAGTCAGTTCATGAATTTATGGATTAGAGAGGAGTTTTACGACTAAGGAAGAGATTTAGGAATTTTGTTGATGAGTTTATGGATCTAAACTAGAAATTGGTTTTAGAATCCCTTTTTATAGATAAAAGCATAAAAGGCATGATCAGAAATTAGTCAGTAGTTAGAAAGTTAGAGGCTAGATAGATAGGTGAGATAGGTTTGATTGTAAGCCTATGAGCAGAGTGTAAACCGAGGCCACTGATATTAGAACATCAGGCCAGAGAGACAGAGATATCATTCTATAATCATTGTTTATATTTATTAATATAACCAACTCAATTTTGAGTTCGAATGTGTGTTTCGAGTGTTGAATTATAGTGAATCAGAATTTTGTAATATATGTGTGCAGGCATAATTCGGTGAAACACAGAGCAGAGGAGAGCGAGACAAAGGATCACGATGGATCATTGAATCCATTAGAAGACAAGGTAGAGCTCTATAAATATAGAGATCAAAGGAGAGTGCAGAGTTTAAGCTCAGAAGAGAGAGTGCACAGCAGAATAGGGAAGATCTAGAACCTTTTGAAGAAACTCGAGAACCACCACAACACTGAAAACAGCATAAAATCTAAGTAAAAAAAAGAAGAGTGGAGAAGTGGAGTATCAGCGCATAGTAACCATTGGATCTAGATGATCAATGGTCAGGATTAAATCACATGGTGGAAGAGCACGAAAGTTAAAATGTGTGTATGTTGAATAACTGCAGACCGCAGGATTGAGAGATCTCATCATCCAACGGATATCGGGTGCTAAAGTAATCGGAATTTAATTAAGAAATCATACCTAAAATTTAATAGATTGGGAGTTTATAATTCCCATCGGGTCCGTAAAGCTAGTTAAGTGTCGGGCAAGTTGTTCACCTGAAATAGCTGTGGACCGTCAGATCTGATGGAGGAAGATCAATGGTGGAGGATTTTCATGCAAGTTGTTTGATCGATGATCTGGGTTTCAGAAACCAGAGTGTAGCACTGTGGAAGCGAATGATAAGGGCAGACCCAATAAGTTATATGGCGCAGTTAATAGATTTGAAATCCGATATGGCGTTATCGCATATCGGATGTGATAGAGGCCTTTGTTAACAAAACCCGCGGAGGAGCGATATGTGATAGCGATAAAGGGAGCCTCGGGATCTGTGTAGAGGCTGTATTAAAGAAGAAAGGTATGTTTTGTGGGTATTTCCTTTGTAAATGGTTTATAATGGATTAAGCTCGAATATATGCGGTTAAAGGGACAATGAAGGTTTAGAAAGGTGAATAAGTCTTAATATTAACATTAATGAAGGTTATGAGGAGTTTTAAAGTCCTAATAGGAAAGATTTAATGAAAGGCTTTAATAAAGTCATAAATGAAGGATTGAGGGTTGATTGAAGTCCCGATAAGTGCATATTTCCTAAGGGTTATATGTTGGGTTTTAATCAAACATTCCGCATAGAGATTTATTAATGGGCCTTAAACCTTAGTAAATGAAGATTTAACTCCTTAGTGAGTTAAACTTCCTGGGACAGATAGGATATGTGCATAATCCATGCAAACTGTGAGTAGAGCAGGGGTATCCCTGCATCACTTCCATGCCCTTTCCTACACATTTTTCTTCATCTTCTCCTTCAACTAAAAATGTAATTGGATTGTTGTCCTATCTACTTGCACACTCAAAATCAATGTTAAAAACATCTTCATTATACTCTACAGTGAGAGATTTCTCTACTTCTTCTTTCTTCTCTGCCTCTTCAACTACATTGAGGTTATCTTCCACTATTATGTTGTTAGTGGATATTCTCATCAAAAAATAATGAATCACTTTATCCTCTTCTTAATCATCAATTTTTGTTAGATCGTGCACTGCTTCATGAGCCATTGTAACTATTGCTTCATAAATTTCTGCTATAGTGGTAGCTTCAACCTTCAATTATTCATCAAACATGGCACTTTCCATATTTTTATAATCAGTCATGGTTTCAAAAACAATACCACAAATTTCATCAACATAATTTTCATCCACTCTATGGTGAGATATCTGAGCATGCATGTGCTCATTAAAAATTTCAACTTCACCAAATTCATCATTTGTTGTTGGATTCATGAGAGATGCACTTTCATCTCTACAAACCACTACTTCATATGAGAATTGTCTTTGTTATTCTTAAATGCCTTAAACTTTGATGCAAAAAGGTCATCATCAACTACAATCACACCAAGTAGATCATGCATGTTATTCACTTCTTTATTGGAAGCTTCAACATAATCAATAAGGTCTATTGTTGGATTCAGGGAAAATTTTAAGGATGGAAATTTATTTTAAAGTTTAGAGACCTTGGCGAATATCATTAGTAAATAATATGTAATTTGTAAAACATTTGGCAATGTTTTTATAAAAGTATTGAAATTTCTAATAATTTTGTATAGTCTCTATCTAAAATTTTGGTGATTTTTAAGGTAAAACAATTTTATACTATAAAATTTGGGTGAATAATTTTTAGAAAAAATGGAAATTAACGAGTCTTATTTTTGGAAAAAGCATGGAAAATTAGCCCACTTGCAAATATTATCCCCTAAAATTTTCCTTGGTTGGATTCATCAATTCACAACTCACTTTGCAGTCACCATCCACATGTGCCTTGTCATAGTGGACTCACCATTCATGTTACAGTGGAGTTCCTGAGCATCTATATGCTCTTGCTCTACTTCACACATAGAGACTTCAACTTCTCACTTTGAAATCATTGTTTTGTCTTCTTCATCCATATGCATGTATGCATGATGGGTTTCACTTTTATAGTCTTTATGACCACCATCCACATTTGAGTGGGATTCTCCAAGCTATCTTTTTCTCCTAGAGTCTTTCTCATTTACTCTCAAACGTGTATTTGAATTTCTATTGATTCTTCAACATATTGTAACAAAATTTGGAGCTTTATGTCACTTTCCTTTATCCCAAATTCTACTTCGAGGGTTTTCCATGCTTCCTAGGAAGATGTAGCTTTTGCTACCTTGCACAAGGAATTCTCATCCAATGCATGTTTTATAAGATCCAATACTAAGGCATCATGTACTTTATCATATGCGTTAGTAGACTTATACTCAATCAACTCTTCACATCGAAGAATTTTTTTGTTTTGACAGTTCCCAAAAATTAAAAAATTTACCAATAAATTTTGGAAGTGTTACTAGATCTATCTTGATCCATTCATCCTTGAATTTTTCTACTTCATCTACTTGTCTTTTAGATTCCCTGGCTGTGGAGAGAACCTCTATGAGCTCTTTGAAATACTTTGGCTCTTCCTTTCGATTTCTTTTCTCGATTTGCTTCAGCCTTACTTTGTGACCCATGACTGTCGTCTTTATTTTTCCTTTTGTCTTCTTTCCTTATGGTATCAGCCTTCTAGAAATGAACATCGCATACACTTTATTATCTTTAAAACTAAACATTTCAACCTTCACTTTAATGGTGGATCCCAACAACTACTAGAAACTTTCTAAGATCTTCTACACAGATTCGTATGGAGGCTCATGGCTAAAGCTTACAATGAAGACTCCTTCTTTGGTCAGTGGTGGTGGTTCATTCCTCTTTATATGGTGTTGGCTTTGTAGGGTACTCACCCTAATCTTTTAGTAGTTGGGTTTACAAAATCTCAATGAGCTTTAGTTTCTACTTATAGATTAATGGATGCAAAATTTGATTTTTGGTCTACTCACAGTAACCAAGGCTCTTAGTGGAAGTAGCCCATGAACTTCTTAACTCCTTTGGTTCTTTGAAACCTTGCTAAACCTTGCTCTAATGCCACTTTTTACTTAGAAGCCATAAACATGTAAAAACAAGACAAATAGGTACACAAGATTTTGATTGAATAAAGAAGTTTTATTCAATATTAATTATTCTCTCATATACATCCACAAAGTTGCTACTATTATCTCTTCTTTATTCACATTACAATGACCCAACCATGAGTATATAAGCACTAAACCTTCTAAATATGGAATCATGCAAACTCTAACATTATTTTCCTCATGTAAACTATGACTTGACGTTTTAACTAAACTTTTCTAACTTCACTTTAACCTAAATCAACATTTACACAATACAATGACCCAACCATGATTATATAAGCACTAAAATTTCTAGATATAGAATCATGCAAACTCTAACTTTATTTTCCTCATGTAAACTATGACTTTAGGTTTTAACAAAACTTTTCTAACTTCAATTTAACCTAAATCGACATTTACCTTTTCCTTAACTTAGATTTTCTTGACAAGGAATTAGATTTTTAACTCTAACTCACTTGACTTCTAATATTAGACTTAACTTTCTTTCCTTCACTTAACTTAACTCTTCATAGATTGCATGCATACGAGAGTACTTACTATTTCTATCAAGTGAAACAATTTTGATCTATGACAAACTATTTCTATCAAGTGAAACAATTTTGATCTATGACAAAATTGTGATCGATGGTAGTAAATCAAATAGGAAATTTTGGGATAGGTTTGTATGAATTGTGTTCTCATGCCATTTTTAAATTTCTATACGAGACTAGAGTTCACTTGGTTGTAACACATTTGAATATTTGACAATTGTTAGGCCACTTTGGAATTTTCATATTGGTTATGTTAAGGAATGATTATCTACATACTTCAATAAGTGTTAAACTTATGAATTTTAATAATCGTGAAATATAAAAAGTGAGGCGTAGTATCGAATCACATAGTTTCATACTGAGAAAATCGATGAGATGAAATGAGGCACGATACACCACAAACTATAGTGATGGGTCGTCTGGGTGCACTAAGTGAGCCTCCGATGTGGGTGACTATAGGGTCATGACAATGACTGTCTAGGTTAAATTAAAATTTATGCTATAGGTATTGTTTCAACCTCCTTCATAATTATATATAATATAAATATATATATAATATAGTATATAAGTGAGAAAATAATCCATAGTAGTATTCCCTAATTTGAAAATTAGTCAATTTACTAATATTACTTGGTTTTAATAATGCTCACTGATGTTTCTAATTATGAGATTAAAATCTTACCAAAATCTTAAACCTAACAATAAATAATATAAAAAAATAAACTGCATTTTGCATTTATCAATTTAGTAGAAAAGTTTTACAATAGAAAAATTGAAAATATAATATATTATCTAATAAATAATTAAATTATTGTTATTTATCTCTTTGATATATTTGTTCAATAGTGAAAAGAAAATTGAGATGTGAGTATAAGAGATATGCAAGAATCAAATTTGTGACTTTTCATTTATAAAGAAAAAATGAAGGTTTAAAATGCATATATTGATGAATTTGTAATTTTTTTTGGATTTCTTTATGTACAGCTTTGAAATTAATATATACGTGTGTGGGGAAAAAAATTGAGAAAATATTTAATTTTTTTCATAGTTATATTGTATCTAATTTTTTACAAATTTATATAGAAATTTTAGTTGAAGTGATTTAAATTTTTTCACATATTTCAAAAAAAAAAAAATAAGCTCATGGAGTGTAACTCAATTCACAATCACCTTGTTATGAAGTATTATGTAAAAACATGAGATTCAAATTTCAAAGCCTCGTGAGTTAGGCCAACCAAAAAATAATAATTTTTATCTGTTTATTTATTATATTTTTAGAATGTGGTATGTATATTGTAATTGTTTTAAAATCAAATTATCTTATTTATTACATTAATTTTATATAATTTTCAAATAAATACACATTAAATTAAATACTTAAAAATTAGTCAAAAATATTCTAACTTTTCAAAGTGTTATTGTTTAATTTTATAATTAATTAAAAATTAATATAATTAGTTTATTCTAATGTGATATTTAATTAAAAAGATTAATGAAAAAGGAAAAATATAGGGGAGGTTGCAGTGAGAGGGGTGTTATTAAACCTCGAAGAAAATACTGAATTAAATTTCGCATGGGGTCTCGGTGAAGCCACGAACAACCAAGCTGAAGCGCTATCCCTCTCGCAAGGATTGAAAATTAGTGTTTCCAAGGTATCAGGAATCTAATCATTGTTAGCGATTCGTTGGTGATTTTCCAAAAGTGTTTGAATCTCTGTAAACATGAGCGCCTCATGGAGTCTCATTCCTTGCCTCATGGAGTCTCAATCCTCTCCAATCCTCATAAGGATAATGTACCTACTTAGGAAAATTGAAAATTTTAAAAATTTTCATGTAAAAAGAGCCAACAACCATGTGGCAGATACTCAAGCCAACATCGGAGCAGAGTTAGAACAAGGGTCCAAAATAATTAACAACAAACGTGATATATGTCATATCCCATAATGCAATCCCTATGGAGTACAGATGGGGTACGAGAACTAAGAATATTGTGTGGGAATTTAAGGTGGACAACATACAGAGGATGCGATAGAGAGCTTTGGGAGAAGGGAAGGGTAGTTGGAAGTTAACGAACATGTGGGAACGAGGCAAGAAGGTGACCATGTACCATGACATGTGTGTATTCGGCCCTTGGTCATTCTCCTGGTTATTTAATATGCATTGAGTTGAAGGCAGGTTTGGTACCATCGCTCCTCTGGTTGAGTAGGATCTAGCGGTGATGGAGATGGAGGGAAGTGGCGTCGTAATGTTACAAAGACAACAACCATTTATGGCTGACAAGATAGGGAGGAATGTTGGGAAGGACCATGCTCTTATTTATAGTGGATGGCAAAGGAAAATCATCTGTACGATATCTTTGGTGCAGGGGAGATTTTCAAGGAAGATGATATTTGCAAGCAATGGCGATGTGACGAAGTCTAAGCTCAGTGGGAGTATAGGGGATATAATGGACAACTCTTGTAAGTAAGCGACCAAGGAAATTATCAAATAAATTAATGAAAATGTGGCAGTTGTATACACTCAGTTGTCTGATCTTGGAAAAGATATGGAACTGCTCCAGAAATCCATGGAACTCCTCACCACAGTTGTCATGAATTTTTGTCATAATGTGGAGATTATTGAAGTGAAGGTTGACACAACCACCGTGGGTGTGCTCAAAGAAATCTTCGGTTGTGGGGATGACTATGCTCATCCACAGAGGGTAATGCTAGCTGAAGTTCGTGGTTTGGACCCTGGGGTTGGCGGACTAGAGGAACTGGCATTGCTTCATGTTGAGGTGACGGGAGAAGATGAACCTAGAAGTTGCTCATAGCGACTGTTTCACCTTTTGAATTCTATGATTTGTCGAGTTGTAGTATATTGTAGAGTTTTCTAGAAGGTTTGCAATACAAAATATGTAAAAAGTATGTATGTGAATAATATAGGTAGCAATAGGGTCTCTCTTATTGTTAATTTGTTGATCAATTATGAGGGTAAGAACTCTATGTTTGTAAAGGACCTAGTCTGTTTCCAGTTTTATTAATGAAAATTGCTACCCATTTTTTTAAGAGGAAAAATATAATATAAAATAAAGAAATTGACATGATTAAATTTCATGTGGTTTGAATATCTATTTTCAAAAATTGAAAACATAATTATCCACTATCTACTCTTGGAATTTCATCTCGAATGGTAATGGCTTTGTCTTAATTGCTAATAGTCTTAAATGAGTAATGGGTTTCGTCTTAATTGTCATTGTATTAAATATAAAGTTGTCTTAAAATACTTTTGTGTTTGTCTTAAATATAAAGTTTTGTCTTAAAATATTTTTGTCTCAAAGTACTTTTATCTTAAATATAAAGTTACCTTAAAAATAATTTTGTTTCATTTTTTTTTTGTCTTAAATATAAAGTTTTGTTTTAAAATATTTGTCTTAAATTGTTTTTGTTTTAAAATATTTGTCTTAAATTGTTTTTGTTTTAAAATATTTTTGTTTCAAACTTTTTTTGTCTTAAATTTTATATTTAAAACAATTTTATGGATATTAAACTTTAATGTAAAATAACTAAAATAAAAAGTGGCTTGTTGAGACAAAATATTTCTTTTGTCTTAAAAATAAGTAGTAGTGTATGGTATCTCATCAGAAAAAAAGGTGCATGTTCCTTAATTAAAGTTAGGGTTTCATTTAAATCATTTAAAGGAATATTGTACGGATATTGTGTCGTATTTGATGGTATCTGATCCATAGGAGAAAAACGTCAGTGTTGCTTAATTATTATATGCTTCTGGAGATTTAAGGTGGAATTAATAAATAAAATTTAGTGAATTTATTTTTGTTTATTTTATTTTTTTAATTTATATATGGATTCAACACATCCAAAGTTCACAACTCAATCTTTTGATTCCAATAGATCTCTATTTGATTTATGGCAAATTCAATTGAAAAATATGCTCTAAAATCCTCCAAAACCTATACCAAATAATTTTGTGAACATGTTGAAGTGATATAAAATGACCCTAAAAGTAGGTGTGGTTTTTATTGAAAATGTCTCACAGCTAAATTTTTATGGTAAGATTCAGTCAACCAATTGAATGAAAATAAAGTGATATTCAATTATAAAATAAATTGGGCAATCATTTAACTTATTATATAGTAATTAAAAATCTACCAAATACTATAATAATATTCCATTACAAAGTAAATACTATATTCAATTACAAGTAAATCAAGCAATCATTAATTTCATTAATTTACTATATGGTAATTAATATCGGCCAAATCCTAGAGTGTACATCACCACATAAATAATTCTTGCTAAATTCTGTGTGAATCCTCTGTATCTTTTTATTGCTTGGGTCTGCAAAATCCGGCATTTCATGTGGATCTGGTAACTTCCAGATTTCCAGTCGTCGTGACGCGCATTTCTCGGGACTCGGGACCATTGTTATACATATCCACACGTCTATCGATTTCCAGTTGTGAAGTGTATGTAAACTTCTGCGTCCTTACTTCTGATCCGAAACTTCCTTCTATTTCTACTTTGTACGAAATTTACTTTGTACGAAATTTATTGTTTAATTTTTTTTAATTTATATATGGATTCAACCTATCCAGAGTTCACAACTCAAGTTTTTGGTTCCAATAGATCTCTATGATTTATATTAAATTCAATTGAAAAATATGCTCTAAAATGCCCCAAAACCTATAACGAATCATTTTGTGAACATGTTGAAGTGATATAAAGTAACACTAAAAATAGGTGTGACTTTTATTGAGAGTGTCTAACAGTTAAAAATACAGTTCAGTAAACCAATTAAATGAGAATAAAGTGATATTCAATTATAAAATAAATTAAGCAATCATTTAACTTATTATATGGTAATTAATATTATCCTATGATAATATTATATTCAATTACAAATTAAATCAAGCCATCATTAATTTCATTAATTTACTATATGGTAATTAATATCTGCCAAATCCTAGAGTGTACATCACCACATAATTAATTCTTGCTAAATTCTGTGTGAATCCTCTGTATCTTTCTATTGCTTGGGTCTGCAAAATCCGGCATTTCATGTGGATCTGGTAGCTCCCAGATTTCCAGTCGTCCTGACGCGCATTTCTCGGGACATATCTATCGATTTCCAGTTGTGAAGTGTATGTAAAATTCTGCATCCTTACTTTTGATCCGAAACTTCCTTCTATTTCTAAAATATACACTCACCTCAAAATTTACTTTGTACGAAATTTCAAACCTGTCATCCACGATTTGAAATATTGTGGAAGTATGCATGCGTTGTAAAGTAATCTGAAATATCCCAGAAGTATGGATGACGACTAAACGTAGACTAACAGCTGAGCAGCCGGCCCTGTACACTGCTTTACACTGCTTCATTCCGATATATTCGATCACTCACCAATATTAACAGAACCCTCGATTGGCGAAATTCTCTAAACAGGCGGGGCTTGGTTTTGAAAGAATCGGTGTTTCATAATATGGGGAGGTTTAATGGATACAATACCGTATCATTACACTTCGTTTTCTTAATCTGCTTGCTATTCATTAGTTTTCCTTTGGGATTTTCGGAGTTACGAGCTTCCGATTGCACGAACGATACTGGTTATGCTCACGGAAGTAGATATGAGAGAAATTTGAACACTGTTATGCATGATCTTGTTAAGAATGTAGAGAAGACAGGATTTAACACCTCTTGGCATGGCGACAACGCAGAAGAGAAGGTGTATGGCCTCGTCCAGTGCAGAGACGACACATCGACACAAGAATGCTCTAGCTGTGCACAGGAAGCGAGCATCACAATTCAACACCTTTGCGAGAATGACATAGGCGGCCGAGTGTGGTTCGATGTGTGTTTCTTGCGTTATGATAATTTCAGTTTCTTTTCAGACTTAGATACCCATGTCGTTTATATTCTCCACAATCCCCAGACTGTGAAGAACAATCCGGCTGGTTTTCAGAATGACGTCATGGATCTACTTCGTCCTCTGACTGGTGAAAATTCTGATCTCGCAAGCAAGCGATTAGCTGCAGATTTCGCTACCTCCTCTTTCTCTGACACGCACAGGGTTTTCGGTTTGGTTGAATGCTGGAGAGATTTGCCCATAGAACAGTGCAAATCATGTCTGTTAATAGCGCTTACAAAGATCTATCCTATTTTGGTAAAAGAAGGGGGCGAAGCGTTTTTAGGAAGTTGCAGAATTCGGTTCGAGACATATCCCTTCTCCACGTTATTTCCCAGCAACGCTACAGCGCATCAGAGTAATGTTTAATTATATGTTTTTTTCTTTATTGTTGAAGTTCTGATTTTCTGGGTTTGAGAAACAACTTGAGTGCCCTGATTTCTCAGAAACATAAATGATCGTTTACGCTACAGGAAAATCTCCGAGAAACGTGGCCATTCTGTGCGGGTCTATTGCAGGGGGATTGCTCGTCTCTGTTATATGCCTATATATATCGGTTAAAAAAATAAGCAAAATGAGATCCATGACCATGGAGAGTCCAGTACCGATCAAACCAATGGAGAAAGGTATTTGTTTTTAGGAATGGTTTTTTAGTGTGATTTTGTGGACTATTGGATGTTAGATCGAAAAATTTGAAGTAAAATTTTGATTTGTGTTATTTGAACTGATTTTTTTATTTTGTATATAGATTCAGTACCCCAAAAATATCTAGAGCACATTACCTATAACCTTGTGATTTCAATAAATTCTTGCCTGATTTTAGAGAAATTAGACTGAAAAAACTCACTGCAAAAACTTCCGAAAAAATTGGCTAAAAATAATAAATTTATTTTGCTAGATACCAAATTAAATTACAGACTCTGTTATTTATAAAATAAAGATTCATTTGCCATTTTACTAATCATTTTTATTAAAATATACATACTTTATTTTTTGAACTTTAACTCTGAGATTATTTAGTGAACCTGTCACATATCAACTTGAATTTGTGACATATTAAATAATACTTTAATTTGATTACATATTGGAAAATCCCTCTAAAAATCACATTATTTAACCCCACCAATTAGATAATACCCTTAATTTGATTACGTATTGGAAAATCTCTTTAAAAATCACATTATTTAACCCACTAATCTGAACCCAATACAATATCCCAATTTTAAAACCCCTTACTATCACTACATATTGTAAGTATTCATTTTTTTATTAACATATTTTTATACCTCTTCATACTTTTTTTTTACTCATCCTTATATCATTTTGTTATATATATCCCCAATATTAAATCACCTGATATAATATTCTCCCCAGTAAAATAAAGAAAAATAAATGTACAAATTATACTATATTAATATTTTATAAACATTACTACCATTATTCTTTGAAAGGTTAAGGTTTTCCATTATATGGAGAATTAACAACGCAGCATCTTCTAAAAACATTTCAAATACTTTTAGCTTCTAATGATAAAAAAATTTAATTTCCATGCTCTCTTTTGTATATGTATATAAAATTTTATCAGATTCGGAAAGTCGTGATGGCCTTTCGGGATCAGGATCGTTGTTCAATCCCCAAATAGTGTTTAGCTTGGACACATTGACTGAAGCAACAGGGGAGTTTCATGAAGATAATAAGCTGGGCGAGGGAGGCTTTGGTGCTGTGTACAAGGTAAGATGCAGAGTGCATTAGAACTATATAGGGTTTGTAATCTATGAATGGATGTTGAAATTTCCATAATCTTACAATGCTGTATTTACTCTGGGTTTCAGGGTATAACTTACGATGGCAGAGAAATAGCAGTGAAGAAGCTGTCCTTAAGATCTGCCCAAGGAACACGGGAATTTATGAATGAAGTAAAACTTGTTGCCAAAATTCAGCATCGAAACCTTGTACAGCTACTTGGTTGTTGCGTCGACGGACCAGAAAGGTTGCTTGTTTATGAGTACTTGCCCAATAAAAGCCTTGACAACTTCCTCTTCGGTAAGTGATCCTTAAATTTATTTTTCTGTTTACATGACTGTCTATGTTTTGGACTGTAATGATGTTGACATTTGGATGGTTGCTTGTTTTACAGACCCAGAAAAACGCAGAGTTCTTGATTGGCAAAAACGTTATAACATCGTAATGGGAATAGCTCGCGGCCTTCTCTATCTTCACGAGGATTCACAACTGCGCATTATTCATCGAGATGTTAAAGTAAACAACATTCTGCTGGACGACAAGCTGAATCCCAAGATAGCAGACTTTGGATTAGCCAGACTTTTTCCTGATGACGAGACTCATGTTCACACCACAGTTGCTGGGACATAGTAAGCAACTGTTTTGCTTAACTTTTAGAACAATTAGAAAGAATAATGGAGGTCATTTATTGCATAGATGTTAGGGAAATCAGATATATTACCATTAGGCACATTTCTCATATGATTTTTCTGGTTTTCTTTATGAATCAGCGGTTATATGGCTCCAGAGTATGCAATGTTAGGGCAACTATCTGTAAAATCAGATGTTTACAGTTTCGGTGTCGTTCTTCTCGAGATTGTAAGTGGGAGAAGACATACTGATATCCGCCTTCCTCAGGAAATGCAAAACCTTTTAGAATGGGTAAGCTCCTCTATTTTTATGAAACACTTGGCTTGGCTTAAACGAGGTTCACAGAAAACTAACTATAAATTAAATTGGGACTATAATCTTATGTTTCTGAATTTGCATAAATGCAGGGATGGAGATTGTGCAATGAAGGAAACCTGTTGAATATGATCGACCCGACAATAGTTGGATGTTTGGTGCAGGAACAAGCGTTGAAATGCATTCGTGTTGGCCTTCTATGCGTCCAGGCTGATGTGTCAAATCGCCCAGCAATGTCTGATGTTGTTGTGATGCTGTCAACCAGTTCAGCGGCCATACCCAATCCGACGAAGCCTGCTTTTGTTAGTCTTAGCTTTAGCGGGGATGGACATACAAAAGATGGAGCTGTTACCACGTCATCTGCCCCCTCGCAAATCCAGCTGTCAGTCTCCAATTTGTCTCGAGGTCCTTCTTCGTCAACTAATGGTTCGGAAGCTAGAGAGAACAATGTTGGACTCTTCGACAATTATTAGTTTGGAAGATAGTTAGATTATTGTCTGGCCTAGTTTAATGGGGGTACTAAAATGGAAATCTAGTTAGTTTATTGTCGGGCCTAGTTTAATAGGGTACTAAAATGGAAATCTCTGTTTCTAGTAGTGGTGTTGATAGTTTTAGGGGAATGATTTGAGAGTGAAACCTAGTATTCAATGTGATTAAGATTTTAATATATTTCTATACTTTGTAAATACTATTTAAATAAAATTCATAACTTACAACTCATGAATTTGCGAGATAAGAAGGGATAATTCATGAATTGCATTCAAATAGTGGAGGGGTTTTTCATTTTTTTCAATGAATAATGTAATTTAATTAATTAACCATTATAATTTTGCAAATTAAAAAAAAATACCTTTATTTATATTCATATTTAATAATATGAAACCATTTATTTTGATTTTTAATGGATTAAATTATCTATTTAATCATGAAATCGGTCAGTGTCGTATGGAATTGTATAAAGGTGTTTAATCAATGATGGGGATGCCCGTTAAAGCAGGCATCATTTTCATAGACATGGCTTCTCATGTACCTGCATTACAACGTTAAAAATTATGTTTACATCATGTGTGACACTATTATTTTAGTGAGGAAGATATAGAAAATGAACACATATTGGAAGGTAAATTATTTTTTCAAAATATTATTAATATTGTGTAATATTTAGTTTTATAATTATTATAATTTTTGAATTTTAAATTTGGTATAATTATTTTATTCTGTTTATAAAGTTAACATTTTTCAAAGTTCAATTACAATTTATGAGGTTTGGATTCCTATAGTCACCTTGTTAAGGTGGTCCATTCTCATGAAGGTTTGTTTGATCCTAAGGTGGGTCCATCCTCAATGAGGTTGGAAACTTGAACATGATAAAAGATATATTAATATAAATTTATGTTTAATTATAAGGTATTAATTATATAATGATTATTGATAGGTGAAATTTAAAATATATAATTTATATGTAATTAATATAAAATTTTTTATAATCAGTTGTATTATGAAGAATATATTTAATAATGTAATTTTATTGCATTTAATTGTTAAGAAGATGTGTTTTTCTTTATTAGATTATAGGTTTAAATTTCTAGTGGGGTGGAGTATAAACACCTCTCTAGATTTTAGTAGTCAAAATGTTCTTGCATGGATTATGGATTAAGTATTCCTCTTTCTCCAACTTCAACCTTTGTCAAACCTCCAAATCGTCCAATTTTAGATGTGGCAGACTGCACACATTATTTCACACATAATGCACGTGTTCTTAAAAAACTAATGTGTGAGCATTCTTATGTGCATTAGAGAAAAATGTTTGTGGGTTTTCATCGTTTCCCCTACCAATCATGGTAGTCTTCTATTTGCAAATATAGCCAAAGTACACACATGCCCCTATTCAAGGTTCCTACCTCCAAGGTTATCTAGCTTCAAAGGTTCATGGGTCATCTAGCTTGGAAGATAAGTCATCTTTCTTTCTTCTCTTTCTTTTGGGAAGAAAAAAAATCAAAACTAAAAAAAAATTGCACATTGGTTATATGTCATTACAATCACTGAACCCAAAATCAAATAAAAAAATCAAACCCACAACAAAGTCACATTTAGCATTAGCTCAAAGGAAAATTCCAACCCACAAACCTAAATAACAAAAGAGTTAAATCAATTAAAAATATTGATCCAATAGCTTAGGAACACAAAGGAACCATCATGAGTTTCATTAGCCACATCCCTTAATAGCATTATTACCTACATTTACTGTGCCTATAGTTAATTCACAAATATAATTGAATATATGACCAAAATGAGAGAATTATACTCCATTTGTATTAATAAATAGAAGGTTAAACATTTGAATATGACCACTAAATGATTGTAGGGTTATTTATTGGTTCTAGATCCAACTAATCCTCTAATATGGCGAAGAGACATCTTTGCATGGATTGGTGCAACATTTGATCCATGGAAAATAAATTGGATGAGTCATTGATTTATGCTTTTTCATAAACCTCCTTGTAATAATAGGGAGGTTCCATTATATTTTCTTCATAAATTGTGGTACGAATACATGGTTAGTCTCCACAAGAACTATTTTGACATGATTAGTCTTGGTTTTTCCCTAGATCAACCAAATGTTGTGAAAAATCCATTATGAGAGTCACCTACCCCTAGGTATATGCCTAACACATCTACCCACCCAAGAAGCATCTCAGATTTTGTATCACCTTAATGACATTAGCACTATGATATTGTGTTTCACATGCAATTTAATACAATACAATTCAATTGTGGTGGTATCTAGATGAGATCCATCAGGTGAGTATCTTAGACCTCCAAGCATATGGCATCAATCCACACTTATTATAGACCATCAACTTCACACAACTAGGCTCGTGTTTCTAGCTCATGTCAAGTAGCACCACATATATGCTCTCATTGTGGAATACTTCCCATAGCCCAATAGATGATATGTAAATTACCATGGATATTCCACTAGATACTTTGTTACAATAATCTACTAAAGTATATTTGAAAATATGAAATCTACACTATTGGGGTTAACCTTTCCTTATATTTATGGATTCGTTGATTATTGTGTTATGCTTATGCATGAAAAATACATACATGAAAAAAATATGAAATGAGTAAAACAATCACCTAAAACCACAATGAAATCTACACTATTGGGGATAATCTTTCCTTATATTTATGGATTCGTTGATTATTGTGCTATGCTTATGCATAAAAGATGCATGCATGAAAAAAATATGAAATGAGTAAAACAATCACCTAAAACCACAATGAACATGAGATATCATCTTATAAACTCTTGGGAGAAAAGCCAATGTTAAGGTGTGGTTGTTTTGCTATCTTTTTGCTAAATGGAAATGGATGCAAGTATAAAGGAGTGAAACCTATGACTTATGGGTACTACAATGCATGAACCTTCTTTCTTTTCTCTCTTTATCCACTCTCATCTACTCTTCTCATCTATGGAACAAAATGCACTTAAATAGAATGGAACCCTTTTCGCCTAGTGGCCCAATTATAACACAACTCGTTAGCATTTTAGTGGTTAAGTTTGACTTCTTCAACTCTTAACTAGAGATACAATATTGACTTTTATAGAGTCTTTTTCATCATGATCATATGGATAACCTCTTTTCCATGATAATGGGGGCTAACATGGCATCCTCTCAAATCATGGTGGTAAAAACAGGAAGGTCAACTTTTAGATGGCATAACTTTTGTATACATAATCCAATTAAGGCAATTATTACATTGTTGGAAAGGTATCTATATGTAGAACAACATTACGAAGTGTGGAATTTAAGTGGAATTTTTTTTACTCCCCTCGAATAACTTTATTTAATGTGTCAAATTAATTCTAGAAGGTTTCATATCACAATTCCTTAAAAGTGGTCTTGTGAAATTAATGAAGAGGAACTTCATGAGGTATTGCATAACTTTCAAAAATATGAGAGTCCATACCCAAATGGTTAGAATTGTGGATTTTTTTTAGTGTTTCTATGAGACTATTGGAAGGGATATTTTGTTTGTCATTAAATAGTCTCACTCGGAAGGCCACATACACACCCTTTTAATATAACCTTCATAGCATTGATTCCAATGATTGATTATCCCCTTTCATATGATGACTTTAGTATGATTTCTATGTGCAGTTGTATCTAGAAGATAGTACCAAAAGTCAACTCTAGGCATATACAATTCATCCTCTCTAACTCAGTATCCTATGAACAATTTTGGTTTTTTGATGGTACACAAATCCATGAGGCCATTGGGGTTGCCTAGGAGGGACTACATAGTTTGAAATCTCGAAATGTGAAAGGGGATTTCCTCAAAATTTATCTGTCAAAATCCTATGATAGGTTAGATGAATGTATATAAGATTTCACCTTACCCATTTGGGTTTTGAAGTGTCTCTTATAAACTTGATTGTGAGTTGCTTAACCACAATATCCTTTGGAGTGCTCATAAATGGCTATGCTTCCCGCTTTTTGCATGTAAAGTCGTTAGAGAAATTTTGAGGTCTAAAATGGACCTCCTAATGAATATTATAAAATAATAGTGGAAATAATAAAAGAAGATTAGATTACCTCATCAAGTATTGGAGGGAAAAAATAAAAAAATAGTTTTTCAACTCGTATTTTCAACTTATCTCCCTATGATTTTACTCAAATTTTGAGCGGGAGCAATCGTTGGATATTAAATTTAATTTTACATCCAAGGAGTACCCATTATGCATACTTTTGATGGACCCTACTAAACAGAAAATGTGAAATACATGAAAATTGTGATTGTAATCACATTTTTCATGTATTTCACATTTTTCGTATAATAGGGTCCATCGAGAATATGCAACATGAGTACTCCTTGGATGAAAAGTTATGTTATCACCTAGAACTGCAGTGTTATGTACATAAAGTTGTCCATAAAATTTTTGTTGTCCAAAAATAGGTGTCTAATGGTTATTTCCCTATGTGTGTTACTTAGGGATCGAGTTTTATAAAGGTATTTATATGAATCATTTTCAAAAACCGTTAGCTATCCTCCATCATGATTATATAAGATATATCTTGTCTTGTATACGTCACTGGGTCTTTTCGTGTTTTTGCAGCGCAATTTTTATTAGCTGATTTTGCATCACAATGATGTCTTAGTCCTGTCACCGCATGTCATCAACCAGCCATTTCGTAGCGCATGTTGTTAACTTATAACTGTCTGCGCTATGAAATCGCGGATTCGGGGATTTAAACTGCATTGATTCTTAGAATGTCATGTCTGAGGGATAAGTCAGTATGTCCGTCCGTCCAAATTGTCAGAATGGCGTCCTTTTCAAGCAAGCACAAGCCATTATTTCCCCAATAGGTTCATAACCGCGCACCCAAAATCATTCAAATGGTCTGCAATGCCGGTAGGGGTATGATGTTTGTTAATGTTTCATGAATTGGTCCGTTTGCATGATAAGACTGTTAAGTGCAGAGGAGCCAGAATTCATTCTCTATAAGGAACCTGATTGCAAGTGAGCCGGCGTTCAAATTTTGAGTTTGCATTTGGAGCTTGAAGCTGGTAGTGTTTCTCTGCGCAAAGGAGTGCAAAGCAAGATGGAGAAGAAGGGGCATCGGTCTGGAAGGTGTCAGAGAACTGAACCTGTGGTATTGGATCTCGCATTGAGAGATGAAGGTGTGAAACAAGCCTTTCAGGACGCTGGTTGCTGGTCATTTTTTGAGAAGCTACAAGGGGGGCATGCTGAGGTAACCAAAGCCTTTGCCTTAAATTTTACTGGTTTAAGTTCTAAAGTAGCTATGCTAGAATTCCCTGTATCTTCAGAGGTGATTGCTAGGGTGACTGAAATCCTGAGAGGAGGGCAGGAGTGGTTCAAGAATTTCAAATTTGATATTAACCCCTGCAAGGAGTTCCTGAAGGAACCTTATGTTAATGAAGATCTCACAAAGGTCGTGCCAAGGCACTATGTTAAAGAACACTATGCACTCCTCCTAACATGCATCCAGAAATATTTAACATGTGAATGGAGGTATAACAAGGTCTACTCCTATCATTTCAAACTACTGCTGCATTTTACAGGGAAGGAATTTATAGATCTCCCATTTTACTTGTTTCATAGTCTTAGTAAGATGTGTGACAAGATTCAATTGAGGAAAGATGAATGTGAGACATCAATGTTTCACCATGGTCTAGTAAAACTGTTAGTGCTGAATAACTTGCAAAGAATTGGTCGGGATTGGGATTCATTTATCTTTATAGCTGGTTTTCAAAGTAAGACAGGCTTCACCCCACTGCCTGTTAGAGAAAGAGAGAGGTTGACTGAAGAACCTACTCTTGCTGAATTAAAAAAGGAAATAAAAGGCAAGAAGAAAACCAAGATTCAGTTGAAGGAATTAATAAAGCCATCAGTTATTAAAGAGACACCGCAATCATCACCAAAAGAGAAAATCAAGCATAAGAAAAATGCACCAGGGTCAAGTGGAGTTGAACAGGTGTCAAGAGTCAGATCTAGAAGTCAGTTAAGTAAAGAAAAAGGCAAATCAATAGCTGTGGAAGAAAGCCCTATATCAAAATCTAGTTTAAATGATTTGCTTGAGGCAATTGATTTTGAGCAAACGAAATCGGTGCAGGTTGAGTCAATGCCTATTGACCTAACTCAGTCATCACCTGATAGCACCAAAAAATCAAAGGCCTCAAAAAGGTTAAGGTTTGAGGAACCTGGTAATGAATTTATATTCAAACCACGAAGGCCAGTCACCATGAGGCAAATTAAAGTAGCTGAGCAGTTGCACAGGGAAGAGGTAGCTATGAAGGTACCTGCAACAAAAGTAATTGAACAAATGCCTAAAGCAGAGGAAGCATAGGAAATGAAAAGAAAACCATACACAAGAAGACAAGCAAAAGAAATGGAGAAGCAGCTACCCAAAACAGAAAAAGTAAAAGAAATCAAGAAGAAAGATATGAATAAAAAGGTCCCCATTGCCAAAGAAACAAAGACTTCATCTTCAAAAGAACAATGGGAGGCAACCGAGAAAGAAATGGCTAATATGGAGAAAGCTGTAGCAGAAATCGCAGCCATGGAAAAGGAGGTTGCAAAACTTAAAGCTCAGCTAAATAAGTTAGCTGCCAAGTAAAATTGCAAATTTTAAAAGTCAGGTGCTACCCCAAGATTTTGCTTTATTTTCTTAAGTTCATTGGTTTTTGAGGCATGTAAGCACGGCGTATAAAATCAAGGTAAATTAGGAGTTTTTGAAGCCAGAAGCAAAGCTGTTGCAGTCACAAAGAATATTGATAAATTTATCGAAGACTGTGTTTTTGAAAAGAACAGCAGTTTCGTAGCGCGCTATGAAACTGCTGTAGATGCTGTTTTTTGAAAAAAATAACAAGTCTAATGATGAGGTCAGCAGATTTTGGAGAAAAGGGCTAATGAACATCAAGGAACCAGATGAGGCTATCAGAGCCATTCAAACATTGACAAGTGGCCATCCTTTATAAATGTAAAAAATTTTGTCTTAAGCTAGAACTTTAATAAAGGTACTTTATTACCTATGGTTAGGGTTTGGCTGAAGATGCATACGAAGAGGTTGGCTTGTACACTTGTCCATTCAACAAGGCTTCCAGCATACCTGGAAAGCTAGTGATGCTCATCAAATTTTGAAGCATTAAACAGCTGGGAACACATGCCTAAACCTTTGAAGGATGATGGGAAACAAAGACCGTGAAAACAGGGGATTATCATGATGATACATGAACTATCAGCACGTTCAACATTCAAAGCTAATTTGGTTTCATACATCCTTATCTCAGCAATCATGGCCATAACTAAAGGAGACAGCTATTGAAGACCTGGAAAGAAATCAGAATACGAGGAGAATAAATTAGAGTTTAAGTTTGATTAGAACTCTTATGTAGTTACAGTTCATGCTTAATAGATTTAATGAGTCTGTTAAGATAGATAAGGTTGGTAAATGTTAGTCATCGAGCTCCCCTCATGCTGGAGGAGGAAGCTCTAAGTATTTAGAATTGTGTTGCTATATATAGCTAAATCTTCTATGTAATCAAGGTTGGATGTTTATGCAAAAAACAGAGTTATATTGGCCTATGTATAAAGCTTTTTACAGTAATGAAAAGTCTGTTTTATTCTTCCCAAGATTCATACTTTGTTAAAATGCTCAAGATGTTTGTGGTTTTGTTTTACCAAATGTAAGTTTTACAGCTTTATAAGTATGCAATCACTCTGAATTCACCTAGTGCTCAAACTTCCTGTGTATACTTATAAGTTGAGGTTCTTGTCCTTTATGTTTTACAGCTCTTTAAGTACACAATCACTCTGAATTCACCTAGTGCTCAGACTTCCTGTGTGTACTTACGAGTTGATGGTTATTTGATGAATGTCTTGAATGTTTAAACATTACATGCCTTGGCTTCTATGAATGAACAGTAAATAGTTTACTGAAAGATGTTTAACTCCATGAGCCCAATGGAAGAACTGTTATGTTGTCTGTCCAACCAGCAAGTTTAATAAATTCTCGTTTCAAGAGTTAGCCCTCTTTGTGCTTAAAGATAAATCAATAGTTTGTTTTGAGAGAGCCCTCTCAGGTTAGGGAGGCTAATCCCTAGCTAAAAGCCTGGTCTAAAACAGTTACATAAGGTCTCACTGATTAGCAGCCATCAGTACTAGTTTTGTGATAACAAGTTCAACGATGAAACATCAATGAAAAATCCTCAAACTAGCCACAATGAATTGCAAGCTAAGTGTAAGAGTTACCTGGAAGATTTTGAAGAATTTGAACGGTTGAATTTGGCACACGGGAAATTTGCTCCTTTGGCTCCAAATATTTGCTCTCCAAATCAATTGGTAAAAATGGTGAGTCCAAAATCCCTTTTATAAGTTTTGAAAATGCAAAATTTTTTCAAAATTTCATTTTGTTTGGTCTCATATGACTTTTAACTTGGGAGCTTGGAATGTCGAGAATGGTTTGTTTTTCAGGACATTTTCGACATTTTTGACTTTTTCGAGACGGTTCCATGAATGTTGACCCGTCATGGCAGGTATCTTTTTTTCACTGGAATATAGGTTAGGGACATCATTTTTTCGTTGCATCATGCATACTAGCCTCCATCTGTTGATACATCTGCCATAGGGTTGATCCCATCGTGTTATGGTTCATAAGCCATCTTCACTCGTCAATTTTTAAAATCATGACACAATGGTAGAGCCATCCTTTCCATGGGCATCGTAGTTAGCACCTCACTGACATTTGTTGCCCATGCTGCTTCAATTTGAGTAGGCTCGGGAGTCCTTTGTAGTCCCGCCATGACTTATGCATTGAACTCATTCCTCTCAGCTTCTTTGCTTCGTTCTGGCCTTATACCCTAGAGGCTCCTTTGTGTTGAGTTGTACTGCTGCATTGCATGTTGACCATTTGCACCTTTTGGCCTAGAGCCGGCTTCACTGGACTCGTGTTTAAAGCCAACTTTTGACCATGACGTCTGCAAAAATCAACCTTGCATACCTTTAACCTCTGTAACTTGACATCCCTTGACCCATGGAAAGGACATACCTTTGAGTGTCACCGACCCCTCCCTGCATCGAGCATAGGAATGTTCCTCTCCCAGGAACTAGATCATCTGTTTCACCGACACTCGTCCTTTCCACTATACCATAGCATTCTTTTATTCTTTTTTGAGCTTAACAGAAAAAGACAAAAAAATTAAATATTCCAAAAAGAGCAGGAACGGGACAGTGTTTCCATCTATTATTGGCAGCTAGAGTCAGTAGTGTCGCCCTTAAACAAAGCACTAAAAACAAAGTCTCCTCCGCTTGGGTGGGATTTAGTTTGAATTAGGTTCGCCTTAACCATTGTTATTGAGTTAGTTCTCCCCCGATTGGTTATCTCTTCCAATAATATGGAGGGTTCGTTCGTGCCTCCTACATGACGAACTTATACAGATTCATCATATGCTGCCATAGTCACATTGAGTCGTGCTTTTGTTCAAGGGAAGTTAGCCTGAGTCGGCCTCTCTGCGATGTCTCTTGACTCATTTTTCAGTCGACCATCCCGGTTTTCAGTATCGTGTCTTACATCACATCAATTATATTGGTCCTCTACTCGTGCTGGTTTGAGAAGGTCCCCATTGACTTCTTGCTGGCGGGTCTTGTCCTTATCGACGACGACATCTTGCTCTGACGGCAGGCCTAGAGTTGCACCATGGCCCTATTTTCATTATTGATAGGTTACCTTGTGCTTAGCATCGATCAGTATCATGGGTCTTTGACTGAGTGGTTTCCCTTGTGTTCAACATCAGCTTACATTATCACACATTGGGATTCACGCAGTACCTTGGTTTCCATTTGACCCCATTAGTGGATACCTCGCCTCTGTGTCAGATTTCATTATTGGTTGGTTCAGAGGGTTTCTGTCGTGTGCTAGCCACATCTTATGTCTGCCAGAAACGTGCTTCGGTCAGGTTACTACATCTTTTTCATTTGATTCCTTCGACATTATTGGCCTACGGGTTACAATTGCTCTAGATTGATGAAGGATTCCTTAATGCCTTCCTTCTAGTGGATCTTTCCCTATCGACTCTGACTTATTACTCTGGGGCAAAGATCTAGAGTCCATTTGGTAGTACCTTGGGGTTTGCAGTCATTAATGGTAGATCCTTTGCTATCGACAATGGGAAACCATCTTTGTCTCCTGATTGACAGATTCTTACAGGTGTTCTACTTCAGCTCATCTATTCACACTTGTTGGATTATACTGGGTACCTTTATGCTCATTATCATTATTAGTGGGTAGCCTTGCGTTTTTTAACGGTATACATCAGTGACCCAGCTGTTCCCAATGAATTCCCAACTAAAAAACTACTTTGGGAGATGTATGAAAAGGCTTCAATGGGAAAGCTTAAGGGAGGAGAGAAGAGAGAGAAAGATCACTCTGTTGAGATTTTCCCTGACTAGGTTTGAAGATGCTAGTGCTTCCAGCACTTCCCCCATTTACAGGAAACCCTTGTTTCCTTGTGTGATGATGTCTTTCTACGACTTGAGATATCATGGAGTAAGTCATGGAAGGAGTTTGTTGAAGGCTTGAGACTGGACGAATCCGGAGGACGGTTCCGCTTGGAGATTGCAAAAGGACGACTCAGGTGAAATTATTCCTTTCTGTACTTTAGTTATCTATAATAATAGAAACACTTGTCTTTGTTATTGATATAAATCTTCTTCATGTTTATGATATCAATGTTATGATTCTCATATGAATGGTTGTTTTAATTGTGTAACTAACTACCTTTCAATATGCTATGAAGATGATTCCTTTATGATGCTTGGTCCATATACTGCTGTACTTTCTTGAATTGATTGTTTTGCAGGCTGAAGGAGCAAAAGAACTCCAAGAGGGTTTGGACCCTGGCTGGATCTTCCCAAACGAAGGACCCCCAGGTATGCTTCTCATTGTAGAGTTTGTTTATATTAGCATCATGGTTGTGTGGAATGTGTGTTTCTCTGTGTAGATAACCTCTGATCTAGTAGGGTATCAACCCAAGACCCTAGGGGAAATTATCCCTTAACAACGAGTACCAAGGAAAATATTTTAATACTTTATGCCAAACCTATTGTGATAATCATTAGATGCAATTGAACAATATTTACCAGCATTTTTTGTCCTTAAACACTTCAATAGTTTTTTAGTCTCTCTTTCAATAACAACAAGAAATTTTTGAAATATCTCAAACACCTCACCTTTTCTTTGTTGGAACTATGATACAGGTGTTGTCCTTGATGGCAACTCACATAGATGATAGTTCATAGTACAACAGGTTAATAGCATAGGATTACAGATCAGACTCCAGAGATTGAAGAAAGAGAGTGGTTTAAAAAGTATATGCTGGTTCACTTTGTCAAATCAACATATACACGTGGGTCCACAGAACAAAAAGAGTGTATACATATACACACACTCTCACAAAAGGAAAAGCATGTACAGGTTGGAAAAACAAGGAAATTAAAGAGAAAATAATACCAAGGGTCAATACCATGGTATTAGCCCACAATATTGAGTAGGTAATGACTATTTGATCCCACCCAAGAATACCACGGGTACTGAGTGGTTTTGGTCGGACGTATTGACAAACGATCTAAGTATATAAGGAGGAGAAGATAAAAAGGGTAGATGTGTGCAAGTATTGAATATCTTATGAAGTGTTAGATCAAATATGTAGGTTATGGGTTTTTGATGCTTTGCTTGATCTAAACTAAGGATGCACCTAAGTGGTTGATGATGGATGATGGATTGGGATCATAAGGCTTGAAATGAATTAGTATTATGTGGTTTGATCATGGATTGTCTAGATTTGAATACGAATTCATGTTTTATTTTGTAAATGTTATGATTTGGGTATGGTTGAAGTCTGGAATAACTGTGAAGTTTTGAGTTAGCATTTGCAGATCTATACGTTGGTTTTCTTTGTTAAAATCATGTATACAAACTGGTTTGGCACATCAAAGTAGCATATACATTATGAAATATGATCTTTGAAGTTGTAGTTGGTTCTAGTTGTTGCAGAGTTCTAGGTTCTTCTTTGTGTTTTCGTGACTGTGTTTTTGTGACAGTGTTCTGAATCTTCAAATTGATTGAATGTGATTTGTTTCAGTGATGATGGGTTTTTAGTGATTGGTTATATTGTAGTGGTGATTGATTTTGAGCTTCAATGTTGTTGATGGGTCAAGTATGAAAATTGGATGAAATGAGGCCTTCAGATTGTGGTGTTGTGTTCTAGGAGTATCAAGTATGAAAATTTATGAAACAAGGTCCCTGGTGTTTCAGGAATAAGTACCCTAAGGCTTTGGATTAGAACCCCAACAGATCAAAAGCAAACTACAACAAGAAGCACTCATACAACTGAGGTAAAATGCTTATATAAACAAACTACATAAGAGTGACTGTACCTGGATTTCCTTCGTTTGAGTAGGTCCCACAGGGTTCTGACCCTCTGCAACCCCCTATGTTCTTCAAACCTAAAAAGCATTCAATTGGAACATAAAATAAGTATAGAAATAAATCATATTCACGAAATTTGACTTTATATTATATAAGAAAATGATTGATCATAAATCAAAACAACATTCATATATGAATTACAACATAATTTGATGCATAAACAAAGTTGATTTCGGAAACAAGACAACATTTCTTTTATTGCAGTAATCTATAAATAACATGGAGAGAATTCACCTGAGTCTTCTTCTTCCAACTCCAAGTAGAACCGTCCTTTGGATTTGTCCTATCCGAGCCTTCAACAATATTCTTCCATAACCAACACCATGATATCTCAAACAAGAGGGAGAATATCTATAATCAAGGAAACAAGGGTTTCCTGAAGCTTGGGGAAGTACACGAAGCATAGGGAATCATTAGACTCGGTCAGGGATAATATCAGTATAATAACTCTATCTCTTCTCCTCCTTTAGGCCTTCCCATAGAAGTCTATTTATACTTCTCCCAATTAGTTTTTTAGTTGGGAAATAGATGGGCCATGGGCAGTAGGATGTAATCAACAAGTAAAACCCATGAAATCTACCCGTAATTAAGGAAATTTAATAGCTTAAGTGTTTTAACACATATACACAGGTTGGGTATTGACTAAGCCACATGTATACGCTTTTATCTCATGGAAAAGTAGCGTACAAAGAATAAAACATTGGTTTTAATATATTTGGACCAAGTCTAGAAGGAGGGGTTTCCCTAGGCCATAGACCAAGTATCACAAATACCAAGGCTGGTAAATGGTGTTATAACATATGCCCCCAATATATAAGGTCATAAGGGGTACATGATGGCTGAAATGTATTAAGTGTATGGAAAGAATCTTGTTGAGACTAAGAAGGACTTCACCAGAATTCAGCATGCCAAGCCATCAAAAGAGATGAAAAAGAAAATGTTGTTTGAGGTGGGCATACCCATGCTCAGAGAAAGTAAAGCATGTCTGCATATCAAGTACAAGTAGATCCAATTTTTATACAAGTATAAAGAACTAAAAGTTCAAAATGGATCATCTGATCATGATGGAAAAAGTACATGTCTGAATATCACATATAAGAAGATGATCAATGATGCTTAAGGATGAAGCTAATCATTGATGTCAAAAACTGATCCCAAGAGTACAAATTGAACATGATGGAATAAAATGATACTACATCGCAACTCAGATGCTCACATATAAGATGTCGCTATGAAGAACTACAACATATAAGGTGGATGGTGTCAACTACTAGCAATAGGAGCAACTAACAAGTGAACCAAAACATGTTGATGCAACCCAAGGTCTTCATCGACCACTGCAGTACATTTCTACAAGATGGGAATAAATGATCTGAGGTTGACCATGTGAGAAATCGTTCGATTATCGGTCATTGATGTATATTGTTAACAAACACAAGACTACTCACTGATAATGACAATGAGAGTCAAGGTACCCAATACAATCTAACAAGTGCGAATAAATGAGTTGAAGTCGAAGAACTGGAAAAATCTGTCAGTCAAGGGACGATGACAGTTTTCCACTGTCGATAGTGAAGTTATCAGCCACTGATGACTGCAAACCCCAAGGTACTGCCAAATGGACTCTAAATCTTTGTCCCAGAGAAAATGAGCTATAGTTGATAGGAAAAGATCCACTAGAAGGAAGGCATTAAGGCATCCTTAATCAATCTAACATGAGTGTAACTCGTACGCTAATAATGTGGAAGGAATTAGATGAAAAAGTTGTAGTAACCTAAATGAAGCACGTTTCCGGCGTACACAAGATGTAGCTAGCGCATGATAGAAACCCTCTGAACCAACCAATAATGAAAGCTGACACAGAGGTGAGGAATCCACCAATAGGTCAAATGGAAACTAAGGCACTACACAAATCCCAATGTGTGATAATGAAAGCTGATGTCGAACACAAGGAAAACCACTCAGTCAAAGACCCATGATATTGATCGATGTTGAGCACAAGGTGACCTATCAATAAAGAAAATAGGGCCAAGGTGTAGCTCTAGGCCTGCCCTTAGAGAAATATGTCATCATCGATAAGGACAAGACTCGTCAGCAAGAAGTCAATGGAAACCTTCTCAAACCGGAACGAGTGAAGGAGGTAATCAACAAGTAAAACCCGTGAACTCTACCCATAATTAAGGAGATTTAATATTTTAAGTGTTTTAACACATATACACGAGTTCGGTATTGAATAACCCGTGTGTACATGCTTTTATCTTAGGGAAAAGTAGCGTACAACGAATAAAACACTGTTTTTAATATATTTGGACTATGTCTGGAAGGAGGGGTTCCTCTAGGCCAGAAACCAAGAATCAAAAATACCAAGGGTGGTAAATGGTGCTATAACACCTAGAGTAAGAGAGAAGGTTGTAGCCTTATGTAGGTCAGTACCTACGTAGTGGTAAACATATTGGCGAATACAAGAACTAGGGGGTTGGAGCTGCCTTCCAGTAGCAACTAGAAAACAAGTGAAGGTTGAAGCCTTCTATAGGCCGACGCCTACGTACTAGTAAATGGATTGGCTAGTACAAGAGCCAGGGGGTTGGAGCTCCCTTCCAGTAGCATATAGAAAACAAGTGAAGGTTGTAGCCATTCACAGGTGGGTGCCTGCATACTGGTATGTGTCTGCACAAGTATAAGATTGTAAACATGTTCTCCTTATATCAAAAGAAGACAGAGATGACAACAACAGGTGGTTTTTTTCCCGCATTGAGTTTCCACCTTAAATCTTAGTGTTCATGTGTGTTGCTTATGTGTGATGGCTTATTCTGTTATTACTGCAAATGTTTAATATTTATATGGTTAATAAAGTATTGATGCACTAATCAAAGATTAACATATAATGAATTAACTGAATCATAAGTTGACTGGAGATATGTTGGTTTCCTTAAATACAGTTGCATGTAAATGCGAGTTACCTTTGTTGAAGTAGCATATATAAATGAGTATGAAAAGAAAAAGTTATTGATTTGATAAATATTGATTCACCCTCCACCTCCTCTGAGTATTATTTCCAACAATTGGTATCGAAGCAGGTCCTTTGGCAAAAGATTGATCGCTTGAAGGAGATCCGTAGAAGCAACGAGAAAGAAGCTAAAGAAGAAAGCACCTCAGAAGAGGAAGACATCTCAAAGGAATGGTGACAAAAGGAGGGACAATTGGCCATCAAGTTCAAGCTAGTATTCAGATTCAGAATCACCTCAGATTGAAGATGAACAAGAAAAATAAGTATCAGGTACAAATTTTTGGTCCTATGGTGATACTTTTCTTTATTCATGAAACGTTGAAGATATTGAAAGTAATAGTGAAAGAAATATAGAGGGATGAGTTAAAAGGTTCACTAATAAAATTAGATATCCACAAGATCTATTTAACAAAAGGGAGTGTTCCTTCAAAGAAGAAGTTACCAGATTAAAAACTCAGTTGGAGGAAGGAAACAAGGTAAGGAAGCAATACAAGGAAAAGGAAGATCAATGCTAAAAGATGCAGGATGAAGTGACATCATTAAGAAATGAAGTAAATGAAAAGAGTACAACAATTAGGAGACTTAAATATAGATCCAGTTACTCTAAAAGTTTGAAGCTAAGATCCTCTCTCTAAAAGAAGATCTTGAAAATTGAAATAAGTAGAATGAAGAACTACCTCAAGAAGATGAAGAACAAGAAAATGAGATTCTCAAATTAAGGCAACAAGTGGAAGAAGCAAGAAAGGCTGAAGAAATCGTGAAGAAGCAATATCAGGAAAAGGAAGATAAATATCAGATTGAGGTAAATATCTTAAAAGGTAAACTAGAAGAAAAGGATAAACTGTTACAATTTCAAGACAATACTAAGATTTTGGATAATATACTTAGTAGTCAAAGGTCTCCTACCATCAAAACTGGTCTTGGTTTTCGTGAAATTATTGAAGGTGAATCTAGCTCACAAGATGAGGCAAGGAACTATAATGAAAATTCTGAAATGATCAACAAGGAGATAAGACGTCAACAACCAAGGAAAGAAAGTCTTCAAAGAAAATCATTTACTCCTAACTATGGAAGTGATAGTCAGTGTTATATAGAAAAATGACCCCCTCATCGGCTCAGAGAGGACAGACACGATAGCTGAAGCAAAGACCAAGATCACATGCCTTGTTTCCACACTAAAGATGGCTATACACTGAAAACCTACTTTATAAATCTTCTTTGTAAGCCTAAGGGTGCGTTAGTGACCCTACTAACTCTAGTTGTTAGTTCAGGAATAGCGTTAGTGGATCCTCATGAAGTTCCAAAGGTCAAAGGAGTGAATTGACTCATAAATATCTAGATATTTGCTCCTAAATCTACTCAAGAAAAGTAAGGAAACATCTCATGTTTGACCTATTTGGGGAATTTCTAGTCCTAATGAAGGAGGCAAATGGGAAAGAGCTGAAAAGCATGGGAAATTCATTGCTTTTACCCTAAGGAACTCAAGGAGGAACTTGTCAACCCTAACTCAATTGCTACATAAGCAAAGTTAGGGCTATGGTGATAGAGGTCAAACCATTTGAAATGATAGCTTACTTGATTATTGAGCATAGTCTCAAATCTAAGCATAAGAAGTTGGTAAGAAGGGAGAGAGAGAGAGAAGCTGGAGGGGTAAGGGAAGGTTGATGCAACAAATGGTTGTAATCACTCTTCCGACATTAATATAGAACTGCAGTTGTATTGTCTACTTCGTGGTGTTGGTACTATCATTCATTTATTCTTTTGTCCAATACCTTTTAGCATGAGTAGCTTAGTTATGTGTAACTAGATGTCTTTTATGTATTCATGTATTAGTTATCAAGTTTGTATGCTATGATTATGCTTGTCTCTTCTATGTGCAAGACTTATTCTAGAAACAGCCCAAGGGACTTCCACCTAGCTGCATTATGCTCTCCAGCAAATCTACATGGAGGCTTAAGGTAATTCATCTGTTTTGCTTTGATAGTTAGTTAATGTTTATGGACATGCATGTAACTTTGTGACAGGTGCAGATAATCTTACAGTCTGCCAAGGATCCCGAGAAGACCCTTGATGGTATATCCATTCTCCATACATTGTGCATTTTATCCTATAGTAGAATTGGTGACTCTGCTAGGGACTATACATCTAGTTCCCAGTTTACCCAGACAATTCTCAGTTTCCTTCTCCTTCTAAGACCTCCCTATACTTTTGCATTCCCTTTCTAACCCACCAAAACCTTGCTTCATCTTGCCTTCATATATTCATCCTTGAATCTGATCCTAAAAGCCCTGTTTTGAGCTATTTTCTGACACTAACGCAGGTTAGGAGACTACAAAATGCTTTATAAAGCTCTGTGTCTGCACACACAGAGTGTTAGTGGACCCAGTAACTCTCTATGGCCACTGCTACAGAGCATTAGTCCCCCAAATCATGACATATAGCTGTGTTTGCAAACTCAAACGGATGGGAAGCCTGCTCATGGACTAAAAGGGATCTGCAGCTACATTTTGTTAGCAAGATCGGTGTCCTGAAAGATTTTTTTTTTAGGAAATAAGTTTTTTTTCTTTCTTAAAACATTTTTTTATGAAAGAAAGATCCACATTTTTATTCATTCTTCTGCTTAGCTGGTTAAAAGCTTCTTTAGTTTGGTTTCAAATAATTGTTAGGAAAGCATTGGAAAGATTTATGTTGGTTATGCATGTGTTATAATTACTAGGATGCATGGGACAAATATGAATATGTGAAATACTCTCACATGTAGAACACAACATGTTTTCATTGAATTGAATATTTTTAAGCATTGCCTCATGCATGATTTTTGAGTCAAAGTCCCATCACATTTCATACGTCAACTCACCTACCGAAGACACTAAAAAAGTACACATAAAATCTACCTAAAATCAATCAATAGCTCTTTATTGAGAAAAAAAACATTAGTTCAGGCTAGGATCTTGGGATAGGTAGTGTGAGTAAACTGCCCAAGATCTGAAACCAAAACTAGTGTCACTAAAAGAGAGAAAATTCCTTCTACACTCAGACTACCAGGACCAGTCCAGTCAAAGTGAAGCTAAATATTAGACAACATCGAACCGTAAGTGAAGGTAGCCCACCTTCACTTACAACTCCTTTGGGTATTTTGTGTATTGGGAATCCCTTTGGGGATTTCAGAGTTGAGTCGGGAACTCAGGTATCTTGCTCACACAGCGTATTGTCTGCAATTATGTCCCCCCCAGTAGTGTCTGTGATTTGAGGTATCCTTAGTGTCCAATATTTTAGGGACTTACACAAGGTGACTGGGGTGGGCTGCCCTGCTACCTAACACAGACGGACCTACTCTGTCTTCAGTTTTTATGAGGGTGCTCATCTTCATGAGAGTACTTGGCCCCTCAATATGAGGTTTAGGCGAAGCTCTAGTGTAATCGTAAGTCTACATTTGGCCAACCCTCTGTTATTCATTGTGAAACTAGGTTTCATCTCCAGTGATTGGTGCTTATCAGATAGGGTCATTTCCCTCTATTTGTTGATTGATCAACTTAGTGTATTTTTTATATTTTTAGTTACCCGTGTGCTATCATTAAGACTTTAACCAATATCATGATAAAAAATAATGGTCACCGTGGCTACATCCGGCCCTCGTTTTAAATCTAGACGATTGTTAGGACTTCCTCCACTCATTGTGGAAGATCTGTCGAGCTCGACTGAACTAGATCCCCCATCTTCTGGGAATCAGTCTCCTAGATCTAACATAGAATCTATTTGGACAACTAAGTATTCAAGTTTGTCGGAGGATTTTTTTACCGAAGAATTTCTTCCTCCCTTTAACTCTCTGCTCATGAATCCGTTGGACCCACTCTTGGTTCCCGTGGGACCTGTACTACCTGTCCCTTTAGTTGGAACATTTCCATCCATCTCGTTGATGAGTAACAGGTCATGGAACTTTGTGGATACTTTTGGTCCTCCACCACTTCCGTAGTCGATATTCACCACCACAGCATTGATGGCGAACCTCGCTATCCCATTTGTCCTAGGTACAAACACTCACATGACACCCTCCATGAGTGGAACCCAACCGATTCCAGGTTCCACCACTTTAGTGTCAAATTGTATACCTTTGAGAAGTGCTACATACAACACTCCTTATAACGCTCAATATAGCACTATTAGTGTGGTTCCTGTTCACCAACAATATAGTCACCAACCATTGTACAGTTTAAACCCCCAGATTCAAGTATATGGGGGCATTCCCAATATCCACATACTGGTCAGGAACATAACAGTTCGCCCTCCATTCTCAGGCATGCATGGTCAGTCATTGATTGACATTAGTGTTCCTTATGTCAATCAAGGACATATGGTTAGTTTTGTGGTGGGCAGGAATCCTTAAGGAGGTCCCAACCAATCCATGGGGGCACCTTACTCACAAATTCAAATGAGTCAAGGGGGAAATACTTATCTTGGAGGCAATTCTATACCCCGACATCACATTCCCCATGGAAATCCACACTACAATGCTATACCCCAGGAAGCTACTATACCACATAGCTTATGAATAATATTGGTACTCAAACGATGGGAAGACCACAAGGATCCTCAAGTCATATGTCATCACCTTGGTTCGAGTCGGGGGCACCACACACTCTACCTTTCTTGGCAACGTTGGATATCCCCGACTTGTACAAACTTACAAATGACCCCATCTATCATAACTTACTTTGGTCACCGATCCCGCATAAAATACCAACGATATCCCCATTTCGAAGGAAAACAAGGGGAGGATCCAGGCACCCATATCACCACCTATCATCTTTGGTGTGTTTCCAACTCCATGGTGGACGATAGTGTCTGGTTATGTCTTTTTCCCTGCACCTTCACTGGCAACGCAACTAAGTGGTACATTGAGTTACCACGCGTGTCAGTAAATACCTTCGATTCTCTAGTGATGGAATTATTAAAGCACTTCCAGCTACCCATCCGCTATGAGACTAGGACAGAGCTCCTCACTTCATTATGTCAGGATATAGCCACCCACATCTCTGATCATATACATGAATGGAGATGTAGGTGGAGGTTAGTCAAAGCTCCCCTCCCAGACTATCTCTTAGCGGACTGGTTCTGCAAGTCTTTACTCCAGTAAATCGCTAAAGATGTTGCTTTAGGTGGTGCGGTCATAGAAGACCAATCCATACGTCATGCCCAGCACTTAGATCTAATATATTCATAGTATCACACTCTTTACGACGTAATCTCTAATGCCCCTCGTAACTCAAATGTTTCTGCTACTCAGCACCCTAGAGCGCACGTCGATGTTATTATTGGCGCAACCTCTAGGGCTGTTGTAAAAAAACTTAACGATCACATTGCCTAGATGTTAGTGGACCCCTCTACCAAATCAACTACTCTTCCTACCACCGTGATAAACTCTGTCAAGTCTACACAAAAAACTGGTGGTAAGAACAAGAAGAATAAGAAAAAGAATGCTCCTTCTAAGGAGTAGTCAACCATGTAGCAAAACCCAAAATAGAAGGTCGTTGCACCTCCTGACAAGGGAAAGGATAAACCCTCCAAATTCCCTTGCACAATCTATGCTGAAGACCACATGACCTATCATTGTCTGCGTCTTAAGGAATGCTCAGAATACATTGCTAAAAAGGATACTGGTAGGACCCTCGCTGTCCTTAATAATCCTTTCCTTACTCAGCAGTAGAAAAACCTTATTGCAAACCAACCCCAACCCCTAGAAGGGGGCAACGGTGGTTTGCAACATCCTTCAACTCGTGAAGGATCTTCTACCATTTACACCTTTCAAATGATAGATCTACAAACAAGAGCCAAATCCTATGGAGGTCCTGTCACTCATGTAGAGGAACCTTCCTCAAGTTAAAACCCACCATTGCCCAATGATTTTCATATCGAATGGCTGGTTGTTGACCTTGTAATTCACCCCCCTAAAGGGGCAGTTCGACACACAATGCACAATACATCTGCATGTGCTGCCCAAAACTACAACATTGTAGAAGACTTGGTGCAAGTGTCGTCGACTATGTCAATGCTCAAAGTATTAAAAACATGCCTAGCACAAAGGAAAGCTTTACTTTCAGTTATTGGTGGTATCAACCCACAGGATTCCATGCTTGCAATTTTCAACATGGAAAAGTGTAAACCTCCCCTTTCCCACCAACTTGCATTTCAAGTGCAAAATTTTTCGAAAGGTAAAGGTATACACAGAACTATCATCGATGAAGTTGCTTCTACCTACGTCATGTCAGCTTCATGTTGGCTCGCTCTGGGTTCTCCAACCCTATCCCCACTATCAAATTCCCTTAAATCTTTCAACGGCCACACTTTCATCCCAAAAGGTTACCTAGCTAGCTACCCCATCACATTGTATGGGAAAATGGTAATGGTGGACATAAAAGTCGTAGATAAAAAACTTGACTATAATCTCTTGCTGGGTCATAGTTGGAAATATGCCATGATGGCCATCATATCTACTATCTTTTGCATCATCCTATTTCCATTGGATGGAAGGGTAGTTACAGTGGACTAGCTCTCTTTCTACACCCCTGATTATTCCACGTTTCCAAGTGGTTTCATATCCCTAGTAGTTGGTGTACATGACTCTTACATTAGTATCGATACCAATATACTGAAGGCTTCTTCCCTCATGGGTTGTTTCCCTCTTCAACCACCCAAGGTTTCACAGATGGTCAATATGCTTTCATCTATTCCTCATGAACAGACTAATCCATGGATCCTACTGCCTCCTTCAAACATTGACACATACGGAGAACAAATGTCGTTGTCACCAGCTGAATTGGCCTACTAAGCCATTCAATTTGCATCTGCATCTCCAGTCACTTTGGTTATGGCCAACTGTACCACTGCCTCTGCCATAAACGCTCCTTCTATCAATCCACTCATTCAATTCCTACCTACAGATGAAGCTATTCAAGAAATCATGAGTTTAGAAGAGCGACATTGGGAGGATTTGCACCATCGTGTTTCGATATTTGATTTATGTACAATGGCTCTTCAAATCCTATCCCCTGACATACCAAAAATTGTTTCCTCGCCCTATGTGACCATCCAAACTTTGGAGGCAGAAGTAAACATAGTCAATATTTCAAAGACATTGCTCATTGATATTTCTATCAAGATAGACATCGCCGAAAACATCTAGATTAGAGTAGATTGCAATCCTAAGGAAATTGCAAGCTTCACCTACCTTTCTAAGGAATTCCACAATGTATTCTCCTAGTATTATGAGGAAATCCTTGGCATAGATCTGTCTATTGTTGAGCATGAGATCAATTTTTACAATAATGCTAAACCTATCTGTTAAAGGCTTCGACCGGTCCATCCCTGTAAAACAACAGCCATAAAAAATGAAGTAGAAAAATTGTTACCTGTTAGTTTCATCTATCCTATTCCTTTAACAGAATTGGTTTCCAGTCTTGTTCCTGTCGATAAAAAACAAGGAACCATCCATCTATGTGTCGACTATCGAGACTTGAATTCCGTGTGTCCTAAGGATAATTATCCAACACCGTTCATCGTTCAAATCATCAACAACTATGCTAGTTAAGAATCATTTTCATTCATGGATGGATTCTCAGGTTACAACCAAATTGCTATAAAACCCAAAGACCAGCATAAAACCACCTTCGTCTACCCATGGGGCATCTTTGCCTATTACAAACTCCCATTCAATTTAAAGAATGTTGGAGCAACTTGTCAAAGAGCCATGGACTATGCATTTCATGATATCAAGCATATCTTTCAAGCTTACTTGGATGACCTTCCAGCCCATTCCAAGCAATGAACGCAACACCTAAACCATTTAAGAGCAATCTATCTAAGGTGCAGGTTTACAACATCAACCTGAATCCATAGAAATGCGTTTTCTTTGTCGAGTCTGGATGCTCACTTGGATTCATTGTCTCCAAGTATGGGATTATGGTTGATCTCGATAAGGTAAAGGCAATTACTCAGTTGCCTGAACCACAATCCATTCTATAGCTCCAAATTTTGCAAGGGAAAGCAAACTTTTTACGATGGTTCATCGTAAATTATGTTGAGTTGAGAGAAGGATTTATGCGCCTACTTAAGAAGGGAGTGCCATATCTATGGGATGATCAAGCTCAACGATCATTTGATGCCTTGAAAAAGTTGCTTATATCAGCCCCACTCCTTAGCGCTCCCGACTATGGTCATGACTTTATTCTATACCTAACAGCCCCACCATCCTCTCTCGGAATGTCTTGGTTCAGACTCATGATGACCGAAGTGAACATGTGATCTGTTATCTGTCAAAAGGCCTGGCTGGTCCCAAACTCAAATATTCACATGTGGAAAAGTTGTATTGGCAGTTGTCTTTGCTGTCAGCCAATTCCGACACTACATCCTGCTACGACAGACTACTGTCATCGCCTGGGAGAATCCCATGAGACATATTTTGTCTCATCAAGTAACTGGAGGAAAATATTCAAAATGGATCATGATCCTCCAACAATTTGATCTGGTTTTCACAGTTGCCAAGGCGAAGAAATCCTTAGTCTTCGCCGAACTTTTGTCAAACCTTCCCATTATTGATCCTAACGAGATAGCCTGCGATCCTCTTCTGCATGAGGTTGTCTATATTATCAATGCCATGAGTACTATCATCGCCTTGGAGAATCCCATGATACATATTTTGTCTCATCAAGTAATTGGAGGAAAATATTCAAAATGTATCATGATCCTCAACCAATTTGATCTGGTTTTCACAGCTACCAAGGCGAAGAACTCCTTAGTCTTCGCCGAACTTTTTTCAGACCTTCCCATTGTCGATCCTAATGAGATAGCCCACGATCCTCTTCCGGATGAGGCTATCTATCTTATCAACACCACTAACCCTTGGTATGGTGACATTCTTGTCTACCTCCAAGCACAATGGTTCCACCGTGAACCATCGATAGGCGACCATTGTCACATCCGCCACCAAGCGTGACACTATCTAGTGATTAATGATACGTTATATCGGTGAGGTGTAGATATAGTTCTTCAACGTTGCCTCACTCATGAAGAGGCAAAACATGTTTTAAATGACTGCCATGCTAGGGCATATGGCGTTCATCTTTCTGGCATATCTATTGCACAACAAATCTTGCAAATAGGCTATTATTGCCCAACCTTGTTCAAATATTATGTCAAGGCCATCCTACAATGCCACCCTTGTCAAGTGTTCACCAATAAAATGCATGCTCCTCCAGCCCTACTACACTCGGCAATCTCAGTCGCCCCTTTGCCAAATGGGGGATAAACTTCATAACCTGCAATCATGTTTCCTCTATTAGACACAACTATATCATAGTAGTTGTGGACTATTTCACGAAATGGGCCGAAGTCCTTCCCACCTATAGAGTCGATGGAGAAACTGCAACACTATTCCTATTCAATCAAATTATCTGTCATTTTGGTGTACACTACATGATCGTTACAAACCATGGATCTCATTTCCAGAACTATATGATGTCTAATTTAACATCGTTGTTTGGTTCTTGTCAGGATCAATCATCCTCCTACTACCCCCAAGCTAATGGTCAAGTAGAAGCTGTCAATGGCATCTTAAAAACCATGATCCGTAGGTTGGTAGGAAATCATAAAACCAATTAGCACCGAATGCTATATTTTATGCTATGGGCATACCGAACTTCAGTAAAAACTGCCATGGGCTTTACACCCTTCCAACTTGCTTATGACCTGGAAGCAATTTTACCCCTTCAGTGTCAGATCCCTTCCCTACAAATAGTTGTTGAACTCCTTCCCGACACTACTATCAAAGAAGAATGCTTACTATACCTTAATCAACTTGACAAAACCCGTCGAGATACCGAATTGGCACTCGACGCTCACAAGCGCTAGGTAAAAACCCAATATGACAAAAAGTTCAAGCCTCATTCTTACCAAGAGGGAGATCTTGTTTTGCTCTATGATCAAGAACATGACCTCTTGGGGGCAGGAACACTTCAACCATTATGGCTAGGTCTCTATATCGTCAAGAAAGTCCTCTTAAAAGGGGCATATGAACTTTAGGAATAGGAAGGAGTCCCGCTCGCCAAGTCTAGAAATGGGCTCTATCTAAAAAAGTATTATGCCTAGTATTGCATTAGGCATGTGCTTTGTAATTTTATGTATTCATAAGTTTTTCTTCCCTCTTTGGTGTGATTGGATTGTTTTGATATTTATTGGAGTATTTGTCTCATACATCCTTCTCGCAATGCAGATGTCTTTGTTATCATTAGCATACTTATTATACACGAATGGTGCCAGTCGTCACGCATAGCACATTGCGTCAGTAGCCTGGGTCATCTACACACCTAAGTCAGAACTATTTTTTTCTGGAGGAGTCCTTCTTGTTACCGCCACCAACAATATTTTCGAGTACATGTCTATAATTTCACTTCTCACGGAAGCGTCATCAAGGGACATCTCCAATCTGGTGGTTAGGTTAGACTCCCAGCTAGTTGTTATGCAATTGAAAAATTGTTATCACATTTGTAATTTAACCTTGTTACATCATTATTTAAGGGTACAACTCCTGGAATGCCAATTTCAAATAATCACATATGAACACATTTCTAGAGGATTTAATGTAGTTGTTGATTCATTAGCTAACTATGTATTAGATTGGCATCTATCTCATTCACTATAGAAGCATGCATGAAAAGTAAAAATTTACTAAGTTAAAATTTTTACAAAAACATTTAAAAAACATTTACGCCATCAAAATACCAAAATGTCTGTATATATATAGAGAGAGAAAGATCAAAATATAGTCTTTTACATTGAAATATTCCAAAACTTGGATGTTTTAAGTACAAAATGGCTACTAATTCCAGCAACAAACACCCAATGGCTATGCCAAAGCACCTGCTAAAAAGAGCCTATTTCTCATGGAATAATACAACTACTCTAGCTATCCTTCGAAGAGGAACCAAAAACTGCTCAGGTACACCAATTGTGTACCACTGCATATGAGCGAGAATATCCCTCATAGGAAGGGAGGGACACCCATGCTCAAGCCCTCCAGGTTCCTCAGAACCTCGCTAAGACCGTCGGCATCACCCCCCCCGCCTGAGAAGGTAGTTGGCCTCCTCGTCACATATAGTGGGATTCGCCTGCAAGTCATAATGGCGCCACATCTGTGTTAAGCATAAAGCTTCATGTCAGTACTTATTTCTCCTATAAAAAACATTACATAAACATTCAAAAACTAAAAAATACTTGAGGTACTTTCAAAAACAATTCTCACCTTGAGGACCCTAGTTGGTCCCGGGTGGCAACATCAAGTTAAGGTCACTGGTGAAGTACATGCCCTCATAAGCATAGTCATCAATCATCACAATTTGGCCACAAAGCCACTAGAAGGAATCTTCCTTGAAGAAATTCTAGATCGGTCCTCCTCCTGTGTGAGGATTGAGTGATGACCATCATCCCCGCCTCAGCTCGCTCAGATCAAAGGGACCACAGCTCATTCTTGGGTGCATAATGGGTACCCTCTTGAGAATGAATGAAACTATGAGAGTACCATACCCAAATCTGTGTTGGGTACGAGTCTTGCATGTTGTTAACTCTGCCTTCAACTGGAAAAGCACCGCTTCACACCAATTGAACATCTGCCACTGGACACATTCAACTGCAAGCAACATTTCAGCCTTTGTTTCAATGTGGGGACTCTTTGACCCTGCCAACCACATAATCAACCATAAAATTGCCCTCATAGACCTGGACCTTATCCTCTCTATGCGGACTCTATTGTTGACTAGTCTGCTCTTAGGGATGTAGTAGGATTGCACCAGCTCTAGGGTAGATTGTGGATCTGGCCTACCCCCATTGAGGTTTTCCTATGCCCCATGGCACGATAGACTAGTTAAACAATATATGTCATAATTTTCAATAGCCAGCTCCTGATCTGCAATCCTGAACACTTGCTTGTGTTCATCCCAGCGTTGGATAATCCATCTCAATAAATCCTCCTGCCCTTTCATCAGCTCCAACTTTTCATACTTCAGTAAACCGCAGTAGCGCAATGCAAGTATGCATGGTGGATCATTTTGCATCAACAATTCCTGGCTATCATGGGCCCGTTCTCTCCATAAACTAGTCATTATAGCATGAAACCTACGCAAAATAACCCTCAAAAATAGTCAAAATGGGGAAAATATCTTCAAGAATCCTTTCATGAGGTTTTAAACTATGCCCTTAAGTTCTAACGCTCCCCCTAGTAGTACATAGGGAGGATTAACACCCTCCAATAGGTCATACAGGGCATTTAACGCTCTCTACAGGCCAATGGGAGGGAATTAGTGCGCAAACACTTCTTTAGGGCACCTCAGATCTACAAAATTCTACCCCTGAAACTATCAAGAAAGGTTAAGAAATGCATAAAGAAAGGTTATAACCTTTACTCACGACTGGTGGCATGACGAATGATCGCCCATATCTCTTGCAATGGTCCATAGAAAAACTACTCCTCTTTAGCTCCAAAATGCTCTCACAATTCTCAAATAGTGAAAATGGTGAATGTGAAAGCTCAAAACACTTCCTTATATTTATTCTTGGAGACATGATTTTTTGAAATCATGAAGGAGAAAGTAGTCCATTCCCCATGATTTTTTGTCATGCATGAACCCATATGGATAGGAATTGTTGCTTTTTATACTTTTTCCACTTTTGATGAAAGTACCTTCAAGAATGAAAAGCAGTAAAAGTTGCATGCAATTCTCAAGGAGCGCTTTTCTTTTATGGGATATTTTCTCGCTCTAAAAAACTAAAAAATCCTCGAGTTTGTCATCATTGGGCTCGTTAAACACATACGGCGACAGTTTGAGCAACTCTTTTTCACTCTTTTTCTAGCTCATTAAACTAAAAAAGACCATTAGAGCATTCTTTTTAGGCGTTTTTTTCTCACTCGTTAAACTGAAAAATCATGAGTTTTTTCGAACCGTGCTCATTAAAAATCTACAACACCAACTAGAGAACTTGCTTTTTTGGGACCATTTCTAGCTCTTAAATCGAAAAAACCCTGAGTTTTCCCCTTCTTTGGGCTCGTTAAATCTACGAAGAAGGAACGAGTAGTTGTTTTACCTCTTTTTCCTTGCTGAATAAACTGAAAAAGATACCTTTAGTTTTCTTCATTTGTCTCGTTAAAATTTGATGAAGGTATTGAGTTTGTCAATGTGTGACTCATTAAAAATTCACGATGAAAAACGAGTTTAGTCTGTCTCCTTGTACTCATCACATCTACTGAACAAAGGTTTCTCTTTATTTGGATTCAATAGATTAACTCACGAAAAAGTAACCAATCTGGGTATGCTATTAACCTTTTGTCGCACCCGGTTAACGACTATGACAAAGGGACCACCATGGAGTCCTTCTTTACGATCTTTTTAGACTCTCTAAATATGAAAAGACCATAGTGTTGTCTCATATGGACTCATTAAATTAAACAGAAAAGATATAGAGTCTCTCTTTTTACTATCCTTTTTAGACTCTCAAAACATGAAAAGATTGACGATTTTGCCTGTCTAGACTCATTAAACTAATTAAATAGGGCACAGAGTCGCTCTTTTTGTAGTCCTTTTCAAACTCTTAAAGAATGAAAAGTTCGACAAGTTTACCCATTTGGACTCACAAAACTAATCAGACGGGGAAAGTAGATAATACAACTGCATTTAATATTAGAAAGCATGGTTTGGCAGCAGTCGTTCCCTTGAGCATGAGACTCCCTCAGATAAACCTTCCTTGTGATGGTCTCTTAATATGAATCCTACCATCATATGAGTTTAGCCTCAATACTCCGATGTTCTTGCATCTCTGTGTCCGAACACTCTTTGGTGTTCATGAGTCTAGTGCTGCATGGTTAAAATAGTTGTCATGCCTTCTATTGTTCAAGGGTTAACCTTTTGTTTCCTCCATCAACCCATCAAACATATCCTTTCATCATGCCCTTTGTTGTTTAGACCCAATGCTAAAAGATTCCTCAAAAAATAAATCATTCTTGTCTCGTTTCATGTTTATTGATGTAGGTCACATTATTGCCTACCTTTCGACAGGTATCTTCATATCAACATCAACACTCTATCTAGGAAGACAACCCAAAAACACATTTAGTGCCATGGTACTTGCAGACATTAGTGGCAGGTCACCTTGTGTTTGATCAAGGGTTCTCATTATTGGCTCCTTGCTAAGCGATTCTACAGGTGTTTGATGATAAAAACATATTTCGCACTTGTTAGATTGTACTATGCATATTGGAGACCATCACCATTATTAGTGGCCTTCCTTGCTTCTGTTAACGGTCTCCATTATTGACTAGTAATCAGATGATTTCGTGCATGTTCGACATCAACGCATATATTCACATGTATCGATCTATGTTGTTCGGTGAAGCGGAAATAAAGACCTTGGGTAGAGCCTTGCATCAATCAGCCTTGCTTCCTCTCCCAAGTTGCAGATATTGGTTTTTTGGAGACAGCTCATCAGAATGATCTTATTATGATACGAGATCTGCATTTTGCTTATCAGCAGCCAACATCGTCATATCTCTCTTATTAGAAAATCACTCTGACAAAGCTACGAGCATGGGAATGCCCAACTCAGGACATGATTTTAGTAGTTTTATATATATGTGTTGTATCAGGTTTCCTGTACCACCCGAAGCTATGATCCTCGTCCTCTTTTTGTCGAAGAAGGAAATTACAGTTAAATAAAGTATTTCGACCATCGTTGCAGCCTCTGATCTTGCACTTTAGGGGGCATATGTTATACAGCAAAATGACCCCCCCATCAGCTCAGAGGGGAAAGACATGATAGATGAAGCAAAGACCAAGATCACATGCCTTGTTTCCGCACTAACGCTAGCTATACACTGACAACCTTCCTTAGAAAGATTCTCTATAAGACTAAGAGTGCATTAGTGACCCTACTAACTCTAGTTGTTAGTTTGGGAACAATGTCAGTGGATCCTAATGAAGTTCTAAAGGTTAAAGGAGCGAATTGACTCATAGATATCTAGATATTTGCTCCTAAATCTACTCAAGAAAAGCAAGGAAACATCTCAAGTTCGAACTATTTGGGGGATTTATAATCCTAATGAAGGAGGCAAATGGGAAAGAGATGAAAAGCATGGAAACTTCATTGGCTTTACACTAAGGAACTCATTGAGGAACTTGTCAACCCTAACTCAATTGCTACATAAGAAAAACTAGGGCTATGGTGATAGAGGTCAGATCATTTGAAATGATAGCTTACTTGATTGTTGAGCATAGTCTCAAATCTAAGCATAAGAAGTTGATAAGAAGGGAGAGAGAGAGAGAAGCTGGAGGGGTAAGGGAAGGCTGATGTAGCAGATGGTTGTACTCACTCTTCTGACATTAATATAGAACTGCAATTGTACTATCTACTCTATGGTGTTGGTACTATCAATCATTTATTTGTTTGTCCAATACCTTTTAGCATGAGTAGCTTAGTTATGTGTAACTTGTTGTCTTTTATGTATTCATGTATTCGTTATCAAGGTTGTATGCTATGATTATGCTTGTCTCTTCTATGTGAAAGACTTGATCTGGAGCTGGCCCAAGGGATTTCCACCTAGCTACATTGTGCTCTCCAACAAATCTACGTGAAGGCTTGAGGTAATCCATCTGTTTTGCTTTGATATTTAGTTAATTTTTATGGACATGCATGTAACTTTGTGATGGCTGCAAATGATCTTATAGTTTGCCAAGGGTCCTGGGAAGACCCTTGAGGGTATCTCCATTCTCCATACGCTGTGCATTTTATCCTATAGTAGTCGGTTATTTCCTTTGATGAATAATGTTGAATGTTTTTTATGTCATAATTTTGGACATGTTGAAGCCAGATGCAGAAGTAGAATGGTTCAAGCTAATAACCATCACACAAAAAGATCATCAACTTCCAAGTACTTTAAGGGATATTGTTTTTCTTGCAATATGTTTGGTCACAAAGCCATTAACTTATATAGAGGGAATATGAAACATATAAGATGTTATGATTGTAACAAGTTTGGGCATATAGAAAAAGAATGCAAGGGAAAAATTCGGCCAACATACCCAAAGGAGAAAACATCATCACACTCCAAGGTATGGAAGAAGAAGGAAGCAAAACTAGAAAGATGTGGCATAGCACAATATACAGGCATAACAGACTCAGGGGAGCTGAAAGTGTGAAACTTCAGTGTTCTAAATCTCATACACAGTTATAATGAAGACAAGTCGCATATATACGTGAGTTCGAAGCTGCACAATTGCATATATGTTGGTTTGAAGAAGAACTAGTGGGACAGAATCAGGAAAAGGGATCTGATATGGTTCAGTCAATTATCATTTATCTTTTCTATTATGAATGATGATGATTATAGTCTGCCAATGATATGTAGAAGTGTTTTTGGTCCTCATAAGTTGTTAATAAATTTATGAATAATTAGTTGATGATAATGCCTTGATGATTCTTACTGACAAATGATCAGATATGATAGTGAACAGATGGCACGAGTTCAAGGGGAGTATATGCTACTAATAGTGCATTGTTTGCATTATACACGATGATACTTATGCTGCTTGATTCACATAGTTGCTTTGATTCAGATGACTCTTTTGATGATGGACATATACATGTTGTTGATCTTGATGATGCTGATAGATGCTTAAGGGAAAAATCATAGATGGTGTATGATAGTTATTGATGAATATCATGGTATTTTTTAGATCGTTGTTCCTTGTTATAAATGTCATGTATATGTTTTAATGTAAAGGTCATGTAAAGAACTAATTTTTAACCCCACTATGCATGTGAATGATGATGTAATAATTCATACTTCAGTCATGTATAAACATTTGATATATCCCCACTTGGTTGGGTGGATGAGTGAAATTTTGTGTATCCCCACTTGGTTGGGTGGCTGATGTATGTATGATTCATTGGTCTTAGGGAAGTCATACACACTTAGTTGAGTTATAGAGTCATGTTATTATTTTGAAAAATATCATTGCAGACTTTGCATGTACTTAGGGGGAGCATGGAAAACATAATGAATATCAAAGAGGGCCAATATCTTGGTCTACCATTTGGTCTAGATGTCAAAGGGGGAGAGTATCTTGGTGTTGTGGTTGCCATCAAGTCCAAAGGGGGAGATTGTTGGCATTATGATACAGGTGTTGTCCTTGATGGAAACTTACATATATGACAGTTCACAGTGCAACAGGTTAACAACAAAGGATTATAAACGAAACTCCAGATATTGAAGAAAGGAAGTGGTTTAAGAAGTATACATTGGTTCTCTTTGTCAATGTGGCGTATACACATGGGTCCATAGAAAAATGGAGCGTATACGTATACATCCACTCTCACAAGAGAAAAAGCATGTACAGGTTGGAAAAACAAGGAAATTCAAAAGCAAGGAATACCAAGGGTCAATACCATGGCATTAGCCCAATATTGAGCAGAGTAATGACTATTTGATCCTGCCCAAGAATACCATGGGTACTAAGTGGTTTTGGTCGAAGGTATTGGGAAAGTATCTAAATATATAATGAGGAGAAGATCAAAGGGCTAGAAGTGCGAAAGTATTTAATATCTTATGAAGTGTTAGATCAAATATGTAGGTTATGGGTTTCTCATCCTTTGCTTGATCTGAGCTAAGGATGCACCTAAGTGGTTGATGTTGGATGACGGATTAGGATCATTAGGCCTGAAATGAATTATCATTATGTGGTTTGATCATGGACAGTCTAGATTTGAATACTGACACATGTTTTATTTTATAAATGTTATGATCTGGGTATGGGTGACATCTGGAATAACTGTGAATTTTTATGTTAGAATTTGCAGATCTATATGCTGGTTTGCTTTGTTAAAATTGCATATAAACATTGGATTAGCACATCAAAGTAGCATATACATTATGAAATATGATGTTTGAAGTTGTAGTTGGTTCTAGTTGTTGTTGCAGAGTGCTAGGTTCTACTCTGTGTTCTGGTGATTGTGTTCTAGTGACTTTGTTTTGGTGACAATGTTTTGAGTCTTCAGATTGATTGAATTTGATTTGTTTAAGTGATGATGGGTTTTCAATGATTGGTTGTATTGCAGTGGAGATTAATTTTGAGCTTCAATGTTTCTGATGGGTCAATTATGAAAATTGGATGAAACAAGGCCTTCAAATTGTGGTGTTGTGCTCCAGGAGTATCTAGTCTAAGAATTTATAAAACGAGGTCCTTAGAGGAAGAGAAAAGGTTGTAGCCTTCTGTAGGCTCGTGCCTAAGTACTGGTAAACATATCGGACAATATAAGAGCAAGGTTGTTGGAGCTCCCTTCTAGTAGCTGCTGGAAAACAAGTGAAGGTTGAAGCCTTCTATAGGCTTACGCCTACGTACTAGTAAATGGATTAGCTAGTACAAGAGCCAGGGCGTTTGAGCTCCCTTCTAGTGGCAGCTGGAAAACGAGTGAAGGTTGTAGCCTTCTGTAGGTGGGTGCCTGCGTACTAGTATGAGTCTACACCAGTACAAAATTGTAAACATGTTTTTCTTATATTAAAAGAATACGTAGATGACAATAGCAAGTGGTTATTATCCCGCATTGGATTTCCACCTTAAATCTTGGTTTTCATTTGTGTTGCTTATGTGTGATGGTTTATTCTAGTATTACTGTACATGGTTACTATTTATATGGTTAATAAAGTATTGATGCACTGATGAAATACTAAGATATGATGAATTAACTGAATCATAAGTTCACTGGATATACAATGGTTGCCTTAAATACAATTGAGTGTACACGCAAGTTACATTCATTGAAGTAGCGTATATAAATTTGAGTATGAAAACAAAAGTTATTGATTTGATAAATACTAATTCAACTGCCCTCCTCCTCCCCCTCCCCCTCTCTCAATATTATTTCCAACAATGGTGGGATATATGTAAGCCTATAACAATTTTAATTACCTTTATATCACATATACACCTTTTAAACATTTCTAACTCAATAAATATAACATCCTACTTATAATAACTTTATTTTTAACTTGATCCCAAAAATGGTACCCAAACACACCATCCGCATATCCCAAAAAATGGCTCCCCATGGATTTATCATCTAACATAGTTCTATTCTCTTTGGGAATATGCATAAATGCCTCACATAAAAAAATAAATCCAGTTAGATTAATGCCACCATCCAAGGCTATAGTAGATGATCAATTTATGAGGTAATTATATATCCTTACTATTTCTGCCAAAAAACGATTTTCAAATTCTAAGTTGGACATGATACTTCTCACATTCTCCATGATAGCTTGATTCATTCTTTTTGCAGTATCGTTATGTTGAGGAGTACCAGGGACAATCTTTTAATCCTTTATGCCAAAGCTATTGTGATAATCATTAAATGCAGTTGAATAATATTTACCACCATTGTTTGTCCTTAAACACCTCAATATTTTTTTAGTCTCTCTTTCAATAGCATCATGAAATTTTTGAAATATCTCAAACACCTCACCTTCGCTTTTCATGGGATATGCACAAACCTTCCTAGATGCATCATCTATGAATGTGACAAAATATGAGGCTCCTCCTAGAGACATAATAATGATTGACCCACACACATAAGAATATACCAATTGTAGTATAGTTATTTTCCTTTCATGGAAACCTCTCATAAATCAAACTCTTCATAGTCTACCTTATATGCAATGTTCATAAAGATTAAGTTCAAGGGATTTCAAACCTAAAAGAATATTTTTTTCTTCAACGATTTTATGGCCTCTTTCAGACATGTGACTTAATTGTTTATGCCATTGATCCAATGAGTTTCCTTCTTTTATAAAAATTACCACATTTGATATATCTATGTTTTCTCTTAATGTATAGAAGGATCCTACCTTGAGTTCTTTAGCCATGACCAATGCTCCTTTAATAACTTTCCATGTTCCTTTGCCAAACATTGTATGGTGTCCTTCATGATCCAACTTCCTAATGGAAATAAAATTCATTCCAAGTTTTGGCACATGCTTATCATGTTTCAACAATAAAATGGAATCATATTTTTTCTTTACTATAACATCTCCTACTCTTTTAATATCACAAATACTTTTATTTCCCAATTGAACCTTACCCAGATTACCATATTTATAAGATATATTTTTTTCTCTACTTGGAGTAGCATGATAGGAATCTCCAAGACTGAAAATCCAATCATTATTATGATTAGATGCATAAAGACATTCATATTCACAATAAACATTAATTAATACCTCACCTAGTGATGCATAAATAGTGGTTTTTTCATTGTTGTTATTGGTCACCTTCTACCCCTTTTACTATTTTTTCCATATCCAACAATTATTTTTGATGTGACCATGTTTTCGCAATGATGAAAAATTGTTCTTCCATTCCTACACCTTCATTTACCTCTATATTTTGAACACCTTTGTCTATCACTTTCAATTTTCCTTCCACTATCAGATAAGGCTAGAGTTTCACCTCCTTGATTTTCCGACATTGATTTTCATTGTAGCTCCTAATTCATTGAATAGGTGCTAACATTATCAAACTTGAGGGTCCCTACAGGTGTTGAAGTGCTGATAATACTATACAATTATCCCAACTATCTGATATGGATCACATGAGAAAGATGGCTCTAATCTCCTCATCTAGAGTGATTTTTACAAATGCAATTTGCATGGTAATTATATTAAATTCATTGAAGTTCTCTGCAACCTAAGTGTCCTCTTTCATCTTGAGATTATAACAACGTAAACTTTGAAACGGGAACTGATAATGTTACCTATTTCGTAGAGATACCAAAAAATTGACCTGATTTTGAAAAGGGACAATGCAAAACACACATATTTATTTTAGAGCATAGTTCTTGGCACTTTAAATAACCGATACAATTACCCGTTTTGTAGGGGTAGTAAAAACTTGACCCGATTCTGAAAAGTGGTGATGTAGAATACACTTCTTTTTTTTTGGAGCATATTTTTGATACCTTAATTTTTCTTATCTATCAAATATAAATATTTGTTTTTAAATGTTAGTAATTTTCATGCTGATTTTGAAACATGTTGATACAACATACATTTTTTTTAGAGGACTTATTTTGCACACTTTAAAATTTATTATGTCCAAGTTTTTTTTTTTAAATAATAATTACTTAAAAAAAATATTAATTATAAATATATATAAAAAGACAAAAAAAATGTTTAAAAAAACAAAATTACTTCATAAACCAAAAGAATTTGGAAAAAAAAAAAAAAATTATATATATATGGAAAATAGAAAAAAAAACCATTAATAAAAAACTAGAAAAATTTAAAATTAATATTAAAAAGGCTTAAAAAACCAAAAATAGAAAATTTTAAAAATATATATATCTTTTTCTAATTAAAAGTAAGAAATAAAAAAGACATTTAAGTTTTAAAAAAGAAATATGTATTTTTTTTTGGTAAGTAAGCACCCACATGGGATTTGAACTAGTGACCTATCGCAAAGAGTGCCTTAACAGTGCACCC
>APFE030372312.1:215155-226508 GCA_000404065.3 Pinus taeda
TCCTTGGTCACATGTACATCGTACAAATGAAGGAATTGTTCAATTAATGATGATAGAGGGGGTGCCATGGGAAGATTACCACCATCGTTCCCATCTTCCTGATTTCAATGAAGATTGGTCCAATGACCTTAATCATCCTTCAGTTTCTGATTTTCTATCAAATACTGTAAATACAGTGGATTTTGAGTGAAACCTGTCCAATATTGAAGAAAATATCGCCATAAATATCTTGACCAAACCAGATGTTGTAGAGAATATTCATGTCGGCAAATCTTGTTCTTCTTCAGAACTGGAAGTATATTTCACTCTTTTTCGCGAGTTCAGAGATGTCTTTGCATGGTCATGTGAAGAAATGTGAGGCATTGATTCAAGCATAGTTGAACATGAAATTAAGATGTATCCAGATTCAAACCAGTATGACAACGGCTTCGGTCGGTGCACCCAAAGAAAGTCACTAACATCAATGTAGAAGTTGAAAAACTTCTCCATGCTAGTTTCATTTACCCAATTCCTCTAACTGATTGGGTATCGAACATTGTTCCTGTAATGAAAAAGCAAGGAACAATTAGAGTGTGTGTCGATTATAGGGATGTAAATCAAGCTTTTCTAAAGGAAAACTACCTTACACCCGTTATCGACCAGATAATTGATGAATGCGCCGGATGCGAAATATTTTCGTTTATGGATGGATTTTTCGGGTATAATCAAATAAATATCTGCCCATAGGACCAGTCAAAGACTGCATTTATTTGTCTGTGGGGCACATTTTTTGTACCACAGGCTACCATTTGGTTTAAAGAATGCAGGGGAAACCTTTCATAGGGTAATGAATTATGCCTTCCATGACATGAAGAACATCGTTCAACCATACCTCGACGATCTTTTCGCTCATTTGTGAAAGCAGACCGATCATTCGCAGCATTTGAGAGCTATATTTCTACGTTGTCGACACTACAAGACACGACTCAGTCTGCACAAATGTGTGTTTTGTGTCAGTTCTGGTCATTTACTTGGCTTTTTAGTTTCAAAAGATGGGATTTGCCTCGACCCATGTAAGGTTTAGGAAATCATCGATCTGCCTCCACCTTCAAATTTGTTTCAGATTCAAAAAGTCCAAGGGAAAGAAAAATTTCTGAGGAGGTTCATTCCAAATTACGCTAAACTTGCTAAAGGTTATACGCATCTATTGAAAAAAGAAGTACCCTTCAACTGGGATTAGGTTGCACAAGCTTCCTTTGATGCTCTAAAGGAATCCCTAATAAAAGCATCATTAATGTATGCTCTTGATTATCAAAATGACTTTAACCTATATTTGGCTATAGCAGATACGACCATCGTAATGGTTTTAGTTCAAGAAGACAATGGAATCGAACATCCTATATATTATTTAAGTCGAAACTTAAATGATACAGAAAGAAAGTACTCCTATGTTGAAACACTGGCTCTCACAGTTGTTCAAGCAGTACAGATATTTTGACACTATGCCCTCTTTTGAAAAACTACCATTTTGTCATATTCCAACCCCATGACTTACATCATGTCGCGGCAGTTTCTTGGGGGAAAATATTCGAAATGGACAACAATTTTGCAAGAGTTTGATCTAGAATTCGTAAAATCCAAATCAAAGAAATCCCTGGTTTTCACAGAGTTACTATGTGACTTCCCATCATCCTCCAACAATTCAACATCCAAAGCAACAATCATGGATGAATATTTTTTTTTGATATCTTCAAGTGATCCGTGGTATGGAGATATAATCATCTATTTCCAAACCCAAACATATAGGTCTAATACCTCTCACTCAGAACAACGATGTACTCAATACCAAGCAAAAGACTACATGATCGTCGGTGATACACTTTACCATCATGGTATCGATACAGTTCTGCGAAGGTGCCTCACCCATGAGAAGGTCGAAAAAGTACTGAATGATTGTCATTTAGGCACATGTGGGGGGCATCAATATGGTTATGCTACGGCACAAAAGATTTTACAAGTGGGATACTTCTCGCCAACAATTTTCAAGGATTACATAACCGCAGTCAGAAGTTGCCATGCTTGTCAAATCTTCGACCGCAAAACCAGAATACCGCCCGCACCTCTACAACTAGTAGTTGTTGTTGGGCCATTCGCCAAATGGGACGTAGATTTCATGACATGTGACCCCATCTCGACTGGGGCCATGGGTATATCATAGTCGCAGATGGCTATTTTACGAAATGGGCCGAGGTGATGCCTACATTAAACAACAATAGCGAAATGGTTGCTCTTTTCTTTTTCAATCATTTAGTCTCTAGATTTAGTGTTCCACAAGCTATAGTCATAGATCATGGATCACATTTATGCAATCACATGATGGTTGAGTTGGCTGCCAAATTAGGACTGTCCCACGACATCTCTACTGTATATTATCCGCAAGCTAACAGGCAAGTTGAGGCAATCAACAAAGTCCAGAAACGCATGCTGCAAAGGATGATTGGAGTCCATAAACGGAGTTGGCACCTAATCGTGTACTCAGCTTTGTGGGCATACCGGACATCGGTGAGAAATGCAACCGTGTTTACACCCTTTCAGCTGGTGTATGGCCTAGAAGCGATCTTACCAGTTCAGTGCAAAATTTCGTCCCTCAAGCTTGCAGTCGACCTTCTCCCCGTAACTTCAAAAGAGGAGGCTCGTTTCTTGGATTTAATCCAACTGGATGAAACCCGTCGTGATGCCACCTTGGCTAATGAATCACATAAGAAATGATTCAAGGTGCAGTTTGACAAGAATGTCAAATCCCGTCCCTTCTCAGAAGGTGACCTGGTCTTACTTTACGACCAGGAATCTGATAAATTGGGAGCAGGTGAGTTCTAGTCTTTGTGAATGGGTCCCTATATTGTTAAACATGTATTAGCAAAAGGAGCCTATGAGCTCGTAGATTATGATGGGATTCCACTGTCGCAACCCCGAAATGGGTTGTACCTTAAGCGTTACTACGCTGGACTCAGCGTAGTAACATCTTCATATGCTTTTGTTACATTTTGTTTTCACTAAGAGTGATCATTTTGGTTAGGAAATCCTCTTTTGCATTTGTTGTAGATGTCGAACGTATTGGAGTCATTTGTTGGATATGCTGACGAAGCGAGTCGTAGTTCGCGGAACTTATATTCTGCAGCCTGGGCCATCTTTGATCTAAGTGGCAAGAATGAGTTTCAAATGGGTTTGTATTAGTCGATCGAGGAACAACATTGCTAAATAAAACACGTATATAGAGCTCCTCTCTGATTCCATCACGCATGGCATATGCCAACTTGTCGCCAGGCTGGACTCACAACTTATCATTCTCCATCTTACCGACATCTATTCCATGTGGAATCCAGCTATCTATCGTATGTTCCTAAGGGTCAAGATTTTGGAAAGGAAGTCTGATTCTATTTAATATCAACACATTTCTAGAAACTTAAACATATTAATTGATTCATTAGAAAATTATGTGTTGGATAGACATTTGCCACATCTATAAAAGAAAAGCATTTCATCAATATTTTCATCAAGATCATATAACTTAACCAAAATAAAGCTCTGAAAATCAAAAATATATATAACTATTTATAGTTTGTACATAGTGTTCTATGTCCAAGACAAAATCGGTCATATGACCCAAAAACTCAAAATGCTAAGGGGCACTCTAGTCTAATGGTGCTGGTGATAACAAGTCACTGCTTGTGCAATCATACGTAGGAGCCTAGTCCACTAGCTCAGCACTCCAGTGGTATGTCACTATAATCTCAGAGGCAACTCGTCAGTCCTCACATCCGGAATACCCAAGGTGAGACCTTCGATTTGATCCTGCAACACTACAAGAGTCTCGGCTACATCCAGATCATGAAGGACAACCCTCCCTATAGCCTCTCCTACTAGAACGGTAGCTACTGTTCTCAGGCACACTACTGGTCGCACTGGTCCGATATTTGCATAAGCACATGAGTTTTGATTAGTCTTGATAAACTTTTAAAGAAAGAACAAGAACATTATAAAAGCAATAAAAAGAGATATGGTCAAAGATTTTTACCTATGACACCCCACTACTCGCCAGCCGGCAGTGCCAAATCTGGGTCACCCTGGAAATCCATCCCAACATACGGACACTCGGCATAAAACATCTGCTGACAGTTGAACCACTTGAAGAAGACATCAAAGAAGGGAACCTCAGACTGACCAGCATGTCTGGCCATAAGTTCAACCCATCTCTGCATCTGTGGCTCAATCGGTGGTGGCAGAATGAGTGAAATGTATTGTGGCTGCATCAATGGGATCTTCTCCAAGGCGAATGTGGTCAGAATAGAACCATATCCAAAGTTCTTGGATCTTCCGTTTTTCACCTCCGTAAGCAATTCTTTTCTCAACGAAAGTATTGCATCACACCACTTGAATACCTTTGGTTCGAGGCATTCCAAGGCATACTGCACATAGGACCTGTTGGCCAAGTGAACGACCGCGCTACCATCCAATCTAGAAAAGGTGAATAAGATAATCCTCAGGGACTAGTCAATGACATCTCGAATATTAATCTTGCCATCCTTGCTCGGCTGAGATCCTTCTCTACAATATCGGTGAATATAATCCCTCACAAACTCGCCCCCGCGGGCAGAACCTGAGAGTGAGAGAGGGGCACCATGCCTAGATAAACCGGTCAAGAAGTAGATGTCCTTAATAGTCAAGGGAATGGATTTGCCTCTAATCTGTAACACTTGGTTGGTAGGATACCATGCATCGAGGAAATATTGCAACAATTTGATTTGTTGCCTCATGCTAGATATGCGGAAGAACTTGAGCAAACCACAGTTTTGCAATGCAATTACCATACCCGGATCATGTAAGGAAACCATGTCCTCTTCTTAATGCTTGTGTTCACACCATGTAACAACCATTTTTCTCCGATGAATCTCTGAGAAACAAACAAGGGAAGAATTAGGATCCTGATTTGGAAAAAAAAAAAAAGGTAAAATTTCCATGAAAAATGAGTGCAAAATGTTTCCTCCTTGCACCCATCGCACCCCAGCTGTGTATTGGGTGAGATGCATATTGACTGGCCAATGACCAACCTAGTATGCATCACACCTTTCGATGTATACTATGTGCGATAGGGTCAGAATGAATTGTTCAAACCCCAAGGCTCAAAAAAGCATGAAAACATGCACAAAATTCAGAAAGGAAAGAATGCAATTGAATAGCTCAGGTTTAGCTCCTACCAAGTCTAGACGGCGCCGGAAATTGTCCACAGAATATCTTGGAATTAGCTGATGAAAATCAAGGGGGAAAGCACCTCCAGAGCTCCAACAATCCCAAATTCAAATGAAATGGTAAAATGAGGGGTAAAAACTACTTTTAAGTTACTTTTCACGTAATTCAAGTAGGGTATTAGCATTTTAACTCATTTTTGAATAATGTATTCTTATTGCTAATTAGTTTGATGGAGCAATTGAATAGGAAGTATGACAATCAAAAGAACATGGTGCTAATGGTGAATCGAATATCAATGACCATTATCACGAGCAATTTTACGTGAAGTTCAAGCTCGTTAAAAAATAAACCTAGCAATGAGCATATGTTCCACGAGAGTTTAAGCTCATTAAAAAATGAACCCACCTTCGATAAATAACCATTGTGATCACATTATCATCAGCCTTTGAGCCTTGGTCATGTTCTTACCATCACCTCCACTCTTTTTTAGTCGATCATACGCCTCCATTTGGTTGTTTACCCCTTTTGAGGAATAGCTACGAGGAGTGATTCTGTTAGCCATCTTCTTTACACTGCCATGATTGGAAAGTTCCAAACCTTACCTGGAACCATCTGCTACCCGAAAATATCACTCATTCCTCAAAAAATGAATCTCCTTTAAGCTCTTCTCATCCGACTCATAAAATATGAAAATATTTCCGAGCAATTGGCCTCTCCATCTCGTTAAAGTGATAGAAAGTGCTATCCCTTATCTAGATTTTAATCTTTTTTGGACCCGAGGGATCATTACACAAAAAGATCAAGCGCTTGTCTTGTTCGGCTCATTAAAACTATTGAAAATGCATCCCTTTCATATTATTTTATACTTTTTCAGACTTAAGGGATTATATGACGAAAAAGGATTACTAGAGTTTCCTTTCTGTCTCTTTTCAGAATCTCTAAAATTGAAAAGGACCAAGTTATCTTTGTCTTTAAACTCGTTAAAACAATAGTGACAAAGTTGTCCATGCAGACAAGAGCGAGTTTCACTCTCGCTAGGCTCGTTACAGCAGAGCGACAGGTTTTCCCAAAGGGACAATTTTAGAACAAGCATATGTTATCCTCCTCAAGCTTGACAAAAATAAAGAGGTACTGGTCAGCAATGATTGGGGAAAAATTGGGAAGAAAACTTGAAGAAACTTTATTGGTAGCAAGTCGCTCTTGAACATGACACTTTCACTCCATCACCATGGTTGATTCAGGATAGGTTATTCCATTCACTAGTCATATTACCATTGGTCCACTATACCATCCATTTTTGGGTTAACGGTACCAATCCATTTCAGTGTCACCGATATGTTCAAGAGAAGTCGCTCAGAGAATTCACCAACCCAGCTTGTGTCTCATCCGCTGCAATACCTTCATGCTTCATTCTTTCATGACCGCCGCCCTGAACCTTGTATCATCAGATCATTTTCACCTCCATAGAATCATTTGCTTCGTTCTGTGTCGTAGATGCAGGATTCATTAATTCCCTCCTACGACGATCCACTTCTCGTCAACATCAACTCATTATCCAAGAAATTGACCTAGGAACAACCCTTTCAGTACTTTGAAGCTTACATGCCTCAATGGCAAGTTTCTCACTTCCGGCGACAGGTTTACATCAATGGCCTTCGACTGAAATTTTTTGCGTGGTGTTCGATGCCAAGTCCCATTTTCACACCACGTGAATTATACTGTCGTACCTTGAGGGTCATCATCATTATCAATGATTCCTCTCGTGCTTGATAACAGCTTACATCATTGGCTGGTAATCAGGTGATGTCATTCCATGATCGACTCCAGAACATCTTTTCACATGGATCGACTTGTACTTCAGGCGAATATTGAACGAGTTTGAAGACCCTAGATCTAGTTTCATCCATCTAGGCTATGATATATTCACGAAAATAAAGACATCAAATGTACATCATTGTTGCATAGATAATCATCCAAGCAAAGGATTATGGCTCTACCAGAATCATTAGTGTGCCACACAGACAGTTGTCTGTCCTATGTACATGAGAATGAATTTATAAAGTTGAGCATGGGAATGCTTGCCTCAGCTAGATCATGAAAATATTATGAAGATAATGTATTTCATTGTATCTTATTAGAGGTCACCTTCCAGTTCGAAAAACCTCAGATCCTCATGATAAAGCATTTCACCCGACATCAAAAGGATTTACGACCTCATGCTTTAGGGGGCAACTGTTGTAGACATGTTTGGGCACTGCAATCCCAATCACATATGTCCATAAACCAAGGGCTTGTAATTCCCTAAAAGTGTTGTTTCATACCCTAAAGGAGCAAGGTCACCTGATTACATCATCTCCTAGAAGTTCTCCATGAAAAATTGCTCAGAACTGGTCAAAACTAGACCATACAAACTGCTCAGTGCTAAGGGTGCAATGCATCTCACCTACCACATGCAAAATGTGTGATGCATACTAAAAATCCCTTTTGTGGCGTGCGATGCGTGAGAGAAAACAAATGGCAGAAGCAGTTGGCTAGGTGGAAACCCAGAGAATCTTCTAGAAACTGCCCATTTGACACTTGTCTCTCTGAATTCGCCCAGGGATGAGTAAGAGATCATGAATCTCCAAGTGGAACCAGGAACTATCAAAGAGAGGACACTAATAAAAATTCCAGAAGCTGACTCACCCACCTGCAAAAATCTATATATGGATCCCTCATCCGAGAGATTCAAACGCTAGAATTTTGCATCTTGTAAGGAAGTGTTGTTGGTTTCTTTGTGGAACATCATAGTGTTGGGTGATCTAGCTTTTCATGAGGTGAAGAAGGGATTTCATGTTGGGAGGATGGTGTTGGGTCAGAGAAATGGGTTGTAATCCTCTCTTCTACTACTTCTATCAATAAATCTATTTGAGTTTTCCTCCATATTCTTGTATGTCTTTGAATGCTGAATTGATATATGCATTTTTATGGTCAATATATATCTAATCCTATATTGTTTATGATTGTAGATCTCAATGCTTTGATGGTATTATTCTACTTTGACTCTACAGATGTTCTTTGAAGTGGGATAAGTGAGGAAGGAGTGGCAAAGATCTGTCAAAGGGGAGGGGAAACAAGCAAGGAGAGAAGTGAAAGACTGAGGCTGGTACTCTCTGCTTCTCTATCATCTACTTCTCATAAAGGAAAACACAAGTTAACTTTAGTTTGTTTGTTTCTAAAATAGCTACCCCTCTTAGTGGGACTAGCAGCTCTGAATGGACACTAGATTTCCAGATAACATGAGGGTCAACCTTCCTGTATTAAGACAAAACCAATACCAGTACCTGAAGCATCACATTCAATCACAAAAGATTTGGTGAAGTCGGCTAGTGCCAATATGGGAGTGGAACACATGGCCTATTTGAGAGGCATAAACGCCTGTTGTGATACATCAGTCCAGAGGAATGAATTTTTCTTGAGAAGGTTAGTGAGGGGTCTAGCCTTCCTGCATTAAGACAACACCAATACCAGTACCTGAAGCATCACATTCAATCACAAAAGATTTGGTGAAGTCGGCTAGTGCCAATATGGGAGTGGAAGACATGGCCTATTTGAGAGCCATAAACGCTTGTTGTGCTACATCAGTCCAGAGGAATGAATTTTTCTTGAGAAGGTCAGTGAGGGGTCTAGCAATGCGACCATAATTGCAAACACATTTGTGATAGTAACTGGTGAGACCCAAGAATCCCCTCAAACTCTTCAAGGTTTTTGGTTGGGGCCAATCTTGTGTCGAAAGGGTATGCATGTGGTCATTCAACTTAAAGCTCATATATAACTCTTGGAAATCCATGGTGATTGGGCCTAGTGTGCGAAGTCATTCAGTACCCAAGACAATGTCACGACCACCCATGTTAATTACAAACATGTGGGTCTTTAGGTGGTAGTCTCCCATCTGAAGTTTGATATTTTCACAACGGCCTTCACATTTCATTGTCCCCCCATCAACAATTTGGACCTGGAAATTAGAGACTACCTGACAAAATAATGAACAGCTTCAGTGACTCACTCATGGATAAATTTATGAGTGTTTCCACTCTCAATCAATACTACTACAGGGTGATGTTTAATAAAGCCTCTAATTTTGAGATTTTGGGGCGCATAAATGCCCGCGAAAGCATGTAGCGAGATAATTGGTTCCTATGGCATAGCTGGGAGTTAATTGTCCTATTGGGTTTCCTCAACTTCATCCTCTGGTCCCTCAAGGGGTGGGGCTTCCTCAGATGAGATGTGATCAGTAACATAAATTTGAAAGAATTTGGCTTCCTTGCATTTATGCGCGGGGAGTATTTGTCATCATAGTAGTAGCACAATCCTTCTTTTCTTATCTTAGCCGTTTCTATTGGAGACAACTTTTGAACATTAAGTGTTTGGGTAGGGCCCTCAACTTGGGTGAGACATCCCTTGGCTATGAAATTTGGATGAGGAGACTAGGCAGCTAAAGCACGTTCCAATTCGATAACCTTGTTGCACACGTCTACCCATGTAGGTTGGTGGTGCATCTGGACATGTGCTTAGATGGATTCTTTGAGACCACTTATAAAACATTCCAAGTAGAATTCATCTCCTAGACCTTCTGTGCGGATGACCAATGTCTCAAAGGATACAATGTATTCTTTTACTATGCCTATCTTTTAGAGCTTAGTAACACAACTTAAAAAATTAGAGTCTCTATGAAAGAAGTCACAAAGAGATTTGGAGAACACCTACCAAGTTATGTTCCCAGGATAGCATTTATGATGCCACTACCACCATTGCCATCTCTCTTCGTCCAAGTAAAGGGCTCCCACAAGTAGTTTAGTTTGATCAACTCGAATATCATTTAGAAGGAAATATTCTTCCATTTGTGTTACCCATACTTTCGAATTAGAGCCATCAAATTTATACATGTCCAGCTTGGGTGGCCGAGGGTGGGAATGTGGGTGATTTCCATGGAAGTGAATACGATGGCTAGATTCTCCTTCAAGGTCTTCATTAAGACCATGTACCTCCGAATGCAACCTCGACGTGCTCACTTTGAAATTTTCCATGAATTTTTGCATCTAGTCTGCTAGTTCCTTGAAAGACTCCAACTATTTTTGAAGGAGCTCAATATTCTTGTTGGCCATGGCTTAAGCTCCCATTTCTACCATACAAAAATCTTGATCACTTGTTGTCTCTTTGAAAAAATTTCATACCACCCAAGAATTGAAGCTAAGTGAATGGTACCACTGTAATCAACTCATCATCCTAATTCTTGTGGGTTAAGTCTCTTATAAGTGTCCCAAATGTTTTTTTTTTATACTCTGAATGTAGTTTTACTACCCTCTTATCAATATTGCAGTGGCCAAATTCTAGAAAACTTGATCCAACCCAATGTCCTGCGAGGATCACCCCAGGCTATAGGAGCCAGAAGCCTCACTGCACAAATTGTCAGATCTACCTGCAAAACCCCCTACTGCTGAATGTGAGTTGGACTGCGGCGCCGACAGAAACCCAACTGCTAGATCTGATTTAGAAAATAAGATAATGGGCGATCTTCAGAGAGTCGAGGGAACAATGGTCTCAAAGGAGTGTCAAGTGCTATAGATTGCAATATACATAAGCATCCAATAATAGTACTCAGCCAAATCTCTTAGGGCACTAAGGAGGATCAGCCATACCCTTAGCTCTACTACCCAACTATCCTATCATACGCACAAGTAATCTGCTTGGGTGTTGTTCTCAGTGTACTGTAGTAGCAAGATGGCCGACGGTTTATCTAAGGCGATGTTTTAGGGGAGCCTAGGGGGCTTCTAATATACCCAGAGGGTACGTGGAAGGTAGTCTATGCACAGTTCTCTCTAATGCACTACTACATGAAGGGCGGGGAAAATTTTAAGAACACCCCCTAAATTTATAAGTATAATAAATGGGGGCTTCTAATATACCCAGAGGGTACGTGGAAGGTAGTCTATGCACAGTTCTCTCTAATGCACTACTACATGAAGGGCAGGGAAAATTTTAAGAACACCCCCTAAATTTATAAGTATATTTAAAAATTACTATTAGTAATTTATAAAAATTAATAAATTTAATAGTTGATTTTTATTTTAACCAAGCTAGTTTAATT
>APFE030372312.1:226528-290414 GCA_000404065.3 Pinus taeda
CAATACCATGTGCCATTTTTATTTTTATTAATACTAATATTAGGGTTAATAATGTTTTTTTTCATGGTATTAATAACAATCTAGTCCATGGTATTTGTCCCATATTATTTTGCCCATAGGGTTTACCTAAATATAAAGCATTTTTGAGTGTTCGTATGGAGTAAATATAAAAAAATGTTTTATTTGTTTACTATACCTCTTATTTATTTGTATTTTTATTAATTTACCATACCTCTTTTACAAATATGGTATTTGGCCCATAGGATTAACTTAAATAAAACCTCTTTCTTGAGCCTACATAAATAGAACAACGAGGGTTATGGACTAAATATAAAAAGAGGTTTTATTTATTTACCATACGTCTAGATTATTTATATTTTTATTGATTTACCATACCTTTTGAGTAAGTATAAAAGGACGTTTTATTTATTTACCATATCTCCACTTTACTAATATTTTTATTTGTTTACACCCTTGCATGTATATAAGGTGACTTATGGAGTAAATATAAAAAATGTTTTATTTATTTACCTTACCTTTCATTTATTTATATTTTTATTAATTCACCATACCTCTTTTATAAATATGGTATTTGACCCATAGGATTCACTTCAATAAAACCTATTCTTGAAAATGGGCGAATGGATTCACTTAAATAAAACCTATTCTTGAAAATGGGCGAATGGAAGGTTCTAACTGCTAATTTCAAGGGCTAAATTTACCTTTTTTACCCTCTCCCTGAATAAAAGGTGGGCTATTTGAGGTGATTTGTAAAAATGTACTATGATACAAAATATTCGCCCACTAAAAATTTAAAACCCCTTAATTTCGCCAAAGGGCGAACATTCGCCCCTAAATTTTTCTATGATGAAGGGGTACCCACATGGGTTACAAGGGAGTCCAACAAGCATGACCACCTCTTGTATTTCCTGTGTGCAAGCCTCCCGAAATCCACAGGTTTATGCACTCAATGATAGATCCCATGGTTTAAAGACATCGGAACATGTCTCTAGCCTAAAAACAATTCTGCCAAAAATGGAGGTACCACAGGCCCTGGAAAGCACTATGATGCCACTTGTTATGCTCTTGACCTACGAGAAATTATAGAATACTAAATAAGTGAAGAAATAACACCCAAAAACAGAACAAAATGAGAAAAACAACAAGTATTTTATTATTCAGAGATGAAATCAATGTTCACTTGCCTCTTCAAGGGGGAAACTTCTAGCAGAGAAAAGCTTGATTACAAAATAAGACTCGATATTCATCAATGGGGAGTCTCTATCCTTTATATAGGATTCATACATACAATACCATGGGTCATTACCATGGTTCTCTCAATACCATCTATCTAATACTATGGCCTATTTGCAACTAATTGTGGTCCCTTTCTTAAATGCAGTTCAACCACTTACAATTATTAATATAGGCTTTATTGACTCTTTAACTAACTATAACTATGACTTGACCCTATTACATAAATAAAGGGGTTAGGGTTGGACCCTAACACACAGAATGGGATATTCTCGATAGAAAGGCACTTGGAACAATATGGTTGTGCCTAGCGGCATTGGTAGCATTTAATATTTCAAAGGAAATGACAATAGAGGGTTTAATGTCGACATTGGCCAAATTATATGAAAAACCCTCGACCTCAAATAAGCTATTTCATATGAAGTGTTTATTTAATATGAAAATGTAAAAAGGTGGATTTGTTATTGATCATTTAAATGAATTTAATACAGTGACCAGTGAGTAAAGTTCTGTAAGGGTAACTTTTAATGATGAAGTTAGGGCTTTGTTATTTATGTGCTCATTGCCAAAAAGTTGGAATGGTTTAGTTATGGCCAGTAGTAAATTTGTCTCTGGATCTAGTACTTTAAAGTTTGATGATGTTGTCGATGCAATCCTTAGTGAGGAAATGTGACGAAAAAGCTTTGGTGAGACACCAGGCAATGCTTTGACTACAGAGACTAGGGGAAGAAAAATGGAAAGAGAAAATAACCCAAGATATTGCAGTAAGTCAAGGAAAGGTAGATCCAACTCCAGATCAAAGATAGTGTGATGGAAATGTGGGAGGAAAGGACACCTGAAGAACGATTGCAAGTCTCAGAAGGGAAAAGAAGGAGATGCACAGCAAGAAAACAATCATGAAGCGAATGTGATAGATGATGTGTTGCAAGATGCTTTTATTATTTCATTTGAAGATATTATTGAAACCTGGGTGGTAGATTTAGGGGCCTCATTCCATGCCAAACCTGATAGGAAACATTTTCATGATTATGTTCAGGGAGATTTTGGACAGGTTCGGTGGGGTGATGATAAACCCTGTAGAATCATTGGAATGGATACAGTTTTCATAAAACATCAGAATGGAAATAAATGGCTATTGAAGGAGGTAAGGCATGTTCCATATCTGAAGAAAAATATAATTTCAACAGGGAAGTTGGGAGGTGAAGGTTGTGTGAATACTTTTACAAATAAAACCTAGAAGGTCACTAAAGGAGTCGTGGTAATAGAAAAGGGAAAAAAGGTTGGTAGATTGTATTTATGCAATGGTATTTCTAATTTTTGTTAATGCTTTAACCTATATAGGAGAATATATGGAATTGTGGCATCATAGGCTTGGGCACATGAGTGAGAAGGGGATACAGATTCATCACTTGAGAAATTTGTTTCCAGGTTTGAAGCATGTTGATTTAAAATTATGTGAGAATTGTGTTTATGGAAAACAGAAGAGAGTCAGATTCCTCAATGTTGGGAAAGAAAAGATGAGCAAAAAATTAGAGCTTGTGCATACAGATGTATAGGGACCTTCTCAGGTATTATCTCTCAGTTGCTCTCATTATTATGTTACTTTTATTGATGATGCAACTAGAAAAACCTAGATTTATTGTATTCAAAATAAATCAGGTGTATTTGATACTTTCAAGAAATTCAAAGCTTTGGTTGAAAATGGGACAGGAAAAGGTTGAAGTCTCTCAGATCAGACAATGGAAGTGAATCTTGCAGCAAAGAGTTTGATAGGTACTCTTCAGAGAATGGAATTCAGAGAGAAAATACAGTTCCAGGAACACCACAAGAAAATGGTGTGTGAGAAAGGATGAATAGGACAATCATGGAGCGTGGAAGGTGCATGAGATTGCATGCAGATTTCCTTTACAATTTTTGGCAAATGTTGTAGATATTGTTGTTTATCTAATAAACACAGGGCCTTCAAGTTCCTTGGATGGTGGTATTCCATAGGATGCATGGACAGGTAAAAAGGTAAACTACTCATTTTTAAAGATTTTTCGTTGTGAGGCCTTTGTCCACATTAATAAAGAAAATAGAAAAAAGCTTTAGGCAAAATAAAAGAAATCTACCTTTATTGTATATGGTGTTAATGATTATGAAAAACAAAAAATCATTAGGAGCAGAGATGTCATATTCAATGAAAAGGTTTTGTATAAGGATCAGATGCAGGAAAAGAAATAGGAAAAAGAAAAAAGAGAATACATATTGCTTGATGAGATCACATAATAGTGAAGGTGCCTAAAAATGATAATGATCAACAGCCAGAACAACAACAACAAGCATCTCAAATGCCTAAAAGTGGTATTAGAATATCTACCAGGATAAGTAGACCCCCTAAACGATACTCTCCTTGATTATGTTATGTATTGTTGACTAATTCTGGCGAACCATAATTTTATGAAGAAGCAGTGCAAGTAGAAACCAAGAAGAAGTGGGAGCAAGCCATGAAAGAAGAGGTGGAATCCTTACCACATAACCAGACTTGGGACTTAGTCAGGTTTCCTGCAGGTAAAACAACATTGCAGAATAAATGGGTTTATAGGTTGAAGAAAGAATATGGAGGTAGGAAAAGGTATAAAGCTAGACTTGTAGTGAAGTGGGTTGCACAGAAAAAGGGTATATAATTTGATGAGATATTTTCTCCTATTGTTAAAATGACTTGAATCAAAACTATTTTAAGTCTAGTAGCAACTGAGGATTTGCATCTTGAGCAGTTAGATGTAAAGACAACCTTTCTCCATGGGGATTTGGAGGAACATATATGTGTGTGTTTGTGTGTGTGTGTGTGGCAACCACAATGATATGAGGTAAAAGGGAAGGAGAAACTAGTCTGCAAGCTGAAGAAGAGCTTGAATGGCTTAAAATAGGCTCCAAGGCAGTGATATCTAATATTTGACAGGTTTATGTCTGAACAAGGTTATACTAGATGTCACTCTAATCATTGTGTTTATCTGAAAAGGAAAAATGATGGAGGCTATATTATATTGTTATTGTATGTGGATGACATGCTTGTTGTAGGTTCTAACATGCAAGAAATAAATGTGCTTAAAAGAGAGTTAGCAAACTCGTTTGTAATGAAGGATTTGGGTGCTGCAAAAAAAATACTTGGTATGAGAATAACTAGAGACAAGAAGAATCACAAACTAACATTGTCTCAGAGTGAGTACATAGAAAATATGTTGAAAATATTTAATATGCAAAATGCAAAACTAGTTAGTATATCTTTAACTAGCCATTTCAAACTAGGTAAGGAGGTGTGTCCCAAGACTCAGGAAGAAATGGCTTATATGTCTAAAGTTCCATATGCATCAGTAGTTTGAAGCTTAATTTATGCAATGGTCTGCACAAGGCCTGATATTGCACATGCAATGGGAGTTGTAAGTAGGTACATGAAAAATCTAGGAAAAGAACATTGGATGGTGGTGAAGTGGATTCTCAGGTATTTGAGAGGTGCCACAAATCAAGCCTTATGCTTTAGTGGTTCAAACATTGTTGTACAAGGATATGTTGATACAAATATGGTGGTTTATAGAGATAATAGGAGGAGCACAACAGGTTATGTGTTTGTTATAGGTGGAACAATTGTCAGTTGGGTTTCAAAACTGCAAAGTGTTGTTGCACTCTCAACAATGGAAGCAGAGTATGTTGCTGCTACAGAGGCTAGCAAATGAATGATTTGGTTACAAAGGTTTCTGGATGAATTGGGTAAGAAGAAGGGGTTGGGTAGGTTATACAGTGACATCTAGAGTGCCATACATCTTGAAAGAACTCTACATTTCATTCCAAGACTAAACATATACAATTCAAGTACCATTTCATACAATCAGTGTTGGAAGATGAATAGTTGAAGCTGGAAAAGATATACCCTAGCCAGAATCCTGCAGATATGTTAACAAAAGTTGTAACTAGGGAGAAACTGAGATTTTTCTCAGTTTCAATTGGTCTTCAATTATGATGAGGAAGACGAGAAACAACCAGGTCCAAAGTGGAGTCACTATCTAGCATATGAAGCAATGATGGATTTTCTATAATCAGTCTCCAAATGGGATATTGTTGGGTGTGGAGCATGATTATATTATTTATTTAGAGGTAACACCACATTGGACCCCAATTCATAATGTGGTGGAAAAAATGGTTGTAAAATGTATGGTGTCAGGGGTTCTAGTGGGGGCGACGATGATTATTTGTAGCCCCCCTAGCGGGCGATCAGGGGAAGTGCCCCCGAAGCTAAAAATAGATTAAAAATTGCCTTGAAAATGGTTGTAATTTTGTAGTCAATTTGGGTTGTTCATTAGGCAAAGATCTGATGATACAAGTTATGTTTAATTTAGGGATTTTTCCCTGAGAATGAAACCCCTTGCTATATATGAGGGAATTTTATTACGTCTATGTAGATCTGTATTCTGAGTAAGAAAGAGAGAGGAGATTGTGTTAGAGTGAAGAGGGAATTACAGTAGATCTCCTATAGGTTGTATCCCTTCAGTTAGCTAGATAATATAAAAGGAAGGACTGGTTATTTCTTCATGGACGTAGTCCAAATTGGGTGAACCACATATATTTGTGTCTCTCTTGTTTTATGTGTTTTCTGTGTTTATATTTTTGCAATATATTTTATGTGTTCCATTGCTCCGTAATATATAACTTTCTAACAACGAAATGAACTAACATTCCTCCAATGGGAGGTTGAGAAAGCCAAAGACGTGTGTCACCCTCAAATACAATTAGTCCATTTTCAAATTTAGCTAAATGAATTTTCTTCCTTAAATTTTCATGTAAGTTGACATTTCCTACTATAGGTTTTGAAGTAGCCTTAGCTAAATGATAGTCTCAATGGAAGGCATATCTCATTATTGAATGGCTAATGATAGTCCCAATGGAAGTAGTATGTTATTCTTGAATTTCAATGAATGTTTTCCCATCCTACTAACTATGTAAATGAGTTTCTTGATGGTTCAAGGACACCATCAAAATGTTGAATTTTCACAATTTTATGATCACAATTATTAATATTTCATAATCAATTAATCAAATAATAACTAACACATCCACCCATTACCTCTATGATGAAAAACCATAACTTAAAATAAAATATTCTAAATTGTAATCTCTCTTTAAAATAAACAATTTACTATCTCACAAAACTTGTAATGATTCCCCAACTATATTTAAAAGAGATTTGTATCCCATCTTCAAAAATCCATGCAATTGAATTGTCATTAACAATTGAAAGAATCCCCCACCATATCTTAAAAAATAATTAACTACCTTCGAAAATTTATAATGATTTCTCAACTAGGTTTTAAAAAATTGACTACTTCCCAAAGTCTATAACGATTCGTCAACTAAATTTAAAACAATTAACTACCTCAAAAACCATATAATGATTCCCAAACTAAGTCTTTATCCCATCAATCTTCAAAAATCCATGCAATTAGCTTCCCCTTACCCACTACGGAAAATCTGTTAGAAATAATACTGAGAGGGGGGGTGAATCAGTATTATCAAACTCTTCACAATATTTTCAGATCTGACAATTTAAACTTGCATACACCTTCCAAACTTATAATTTAATTTATCCTTCAGATCTTTGTCACTAATTTGTATGTGAGAGACATAGAATAATGAGCAAGAACATAAAATAGACAGTCACACCAAGGAACACAAGATGTAAGGTGGAAACCCAATGTGGGTGAAAACCACCTGCTGCAATATGTCTCTATATTCTTTCAATTAGAAACTTCTTCTTTCAATGATTTTGTACTGGTGCAGTCTTTTACCAATACGCAGGCTGCAACCTGTAGAGAGCTACAACTCTCTTTCTCATTTTCCAAATTCTTCTGAAAGGGAGCAACAACCCCCTTAGCTTTTGTACTAGCTGAAATACTAGTAGGCTACAACCTTCTCTTTTCTTCCAGGGACCATGTTTCATAAATTTTCAAACTAGATCTAAAATATCATATACATGTGCATCACCCAATCTCCTTTTAAGCAAATAACTTCTCAGAATGCAGTAACCAGAAAATAACACCAGTAACCAGACAGTAATCAAACCTATATCTCTTCAGAAATAGGTAAAAGAAAACTAAAATATAGTTCAAGAGAGGTCCGCAACTTCACCTAAGGAAACCTATGAATATCCGCACTTCTATCGTGATGAGACTGCGCAATTCCGCACCTGCACTGTCTACTGTTTAGTGCACTTCCGCACTTGCTCTGCCGATTCAGCTGCACACCTCCGCATCGTCTTCTTCTACTGAGCTGCGTACCTCCACACCTGCGCCTTCTGCTGCACTGCATTCCTCCACACCTGCGCCTTCTGCTGCGCTGCGTTCCTCCGCACCTGCGCCTTCTACTGCACTGCATTCTTCCTCACCTGCGCCTTCTACTACACTACGTTCCTCTGCACCTGCACTGTGGATCGCTTGTGGACCTCAATATAGAGCCAAATTATCAGTCCTCCAAATGTGCCACAGACTGTTAGATCCACAGATCTGATCATGCGCCAAAGAGATCACGACCTATCAATAGATCCGCCTTATAATTTACAGTTTTCACCTTGATTTAGATCTAGATTTTCAAACCAACCACCCAAAATTTCAGATCTTAAGATATTCAATTTTCACAAGTTACTTGCCAAAAGATCTCCTTTCCTTTTTATAGGCAAGTCCTTACTCAAACCATGGATCAAAACCATAGGATCAAAAATGTAGGACTAAATACCATGGACCAAACATAAGACGCACGTTTTTCTCTGCATGAAAGTTCGTGCATTGTAGGTTCACACATTTTGTGGGGGAGACCTGTGAACATATCCGCACCTTTTCAACAGTTCTCCTGCACAAGCTACTGATGACCACATCTTTTTATCTGTGCACCTGCAGAACTAGAAAATAACTTTGTTGCACTATAATTTATCATTGGAGATGAGTGGGTTTCCATCAAGTACAACATATGTATCATAATGCCAACAATCTCCCCCTTTGGACTTGATGGCGACAACAACCAATCACTCTCCCCCTTTGACATCAAGGGCAAAGGGGTGGACTAGCATACTCCCCCTGAGTATATGCTTTGTGCTGAAATGTTGTCTGCAAAAAGATGTTCTACAAGAAAGAACATGATTCCATACATTATAAGTAACCTTCCTATCATCAAGACACATACATACATCCATCCTCATCAGAGTGGGAATACACAAGATAGATAAAAATCATTCATCCCAGGCATAGTGGGGAAACCAAAATAGGTCGTTACATGACCTTGATGACAACTATCAGCAGAATCAACCTTCAGACCAGCACACACTGATCTATTCCACTAGACAAGTCGTGAGAAATCAAATCAAGGACTTCTAAGATATTTCCAACAATGCATCATTAGAAGAATATATGCTCCCCCTGAACCTGTGCCAGATGATCTCTGACCAAACCATAAACCAGTGATTGTACGCGTATACCCCATATGAAACTTGCGTACAACCAACAATCTCTAAAGCAGATGAGATTCAACAACAAGATGATGCATCAACTACCCCCAGCTTTTGCCTGAGGTATTCAAAGGTCTCCCTGGGTAGAGGTTTGGTGAGTATATCAACAACTAGTTCCTTAGACGGAACATACTCCAACTTGACCTTTTGTTCAAGCACTTGTTCCCGAAGAAAATGATATTTGATAGGTATATGCTTGGTCTTTGAATGCATGGCCTGGTTCTTTGAAATGCTGATAGCACTTGTATTATCACATAGGATGGAGATAGGTGGAGTACACGTGATTTGAAAATACTGCAAAGTTTGCAACATCCAAAGAAGTTGTGTGCAACAAGATGCAGCGGCCACATACTCTGCTTCAGCTGTAGATAAAGCAATTGAACTTCGTTTCTTGCTAAACCAAGATACTAATCTGGAACCCATGAAGAATGCACCTCCACTAGTGCTTTTTCTGTCATCCACGCTTCCAACCCAATATGCATCTGTATAAGCATGAAGTGTGAGATCTGTATTTTTAGGATACCATAAACCATAGTTTTGAGTTCCTTGAAGGTACTTGAAGATTCTCTTGACTACCTGAAGATGAGTTTCCTTTGGATTTACCTGAAATCTTCCAACTATTCCCACTGCATGCATGATGTCTGGTTGGGTACCTGTCAAATAAAGCAGACTTCCAATCATGGATCTATAGGTTGGTTGATGTACTGCTGCTGATTCATCATTTACACTGAGGCTGCATCCTGTAACCATAGGGGTACATACTGGTTTCAAATCTTCCATGCCATATTTATTCAAGATCTGCTTGAGGTACTTGGTTTGAGATAAAAATATACCGCCTTCATTTTGTTGGATTTGTAGACCAAGAAAATATGTCAGCTCTCCAAGTAAGGACATTTCGAATTCTTTCTTCATTACCAAGGCAAAGTTTTAACTCATAGCTTCTTCATTACTGTCAAAGATAATATCATCTACATACACAACAATTATTAGCAACTTGTCATTTTCAACTTTTATATAAAGATTGCTATCTGCTGATCCTTTTGAAAAACCTTGTTGATGAAGGTATTTGTCCAACCGATAGTACCAAGCCCTTGGAGCTTGTTTGAGACCATAGAGAGCCTCTTTTAGTCTGCATACAAGATTTGGATCATTCCCAAGGATGAAACAATCTGGTTGCTCAATGTACACTTCTTCTTCTAAGTCTCCATTCAGAAAGGCTCAATGAAATACTTTGAACTTCTGGAAGCTAGAGAGAGCAAGGAACATTCTGATGGCCTCAAGTCTTGCAACGGGAGCAAAAGTTTCTTCAAAGTCTATTCATTCTTGTTGAGCATACCCTTTACAAACAAGTTTGGCCTTGTTTCTAATTACTTCCCCATTTTCATTCAACTTGTTTTTGAAGATCCATTTTGTCCCTATGACATTCTTATCTTTTGGTCTAGGAACCAACTCCCAAGTGTTTTTCTTTTCAATTTGCTCAAGTTCTTCATCGATTGCCTTGACCCAACATTCATCTTTGCATGCCTCTTTTACATTTTGTGGTTCAATGGAGGAGAGTAATGTCAAATAGCTTGAAGCTTCTACAATTGTTCTTCTGGTTTGTATGCCTACCTCCTTTTGCCCCAAAATTTGAGATTTTGGATGATTCTTTTGAACATACCTGGATGGAGTCTTTTCTTCTATCCTTATCTAGTCTTCTGCTGCCTCATAAGTCTCTTCTTCTTCATCATGAATATGATTTGATGGATAGTCCTCATCATCTTCAAAATCTTCAGATCTTACCTGCCTAGGAGTGTTTTCTTCTTCATCAACCACTACATCAATACTTTCAACAATTTTCCCAAGCCTTTTATTATAACACTTGTAAGCTTTGTTGTGGGAGAGTAACCAAGGAGAATGCCTTCATTTGCTCTAGGTTCAAACTTGCCAAGATGTTCATCTATATTTTTGATATAGCATTTTCTTCCAAAATATTTGAAATATTTCACCAAAGGAGTTTCACCATACCAGAGCTCATGAGAAGTTTGAGTGCTTTTCACCCGGACATTTTTTTTGTTGAGAATAACAACTGCAGCAAATGCAGCTTCACCCCAGAAAGTTGCGGGAGCTCCAGATTCATCAAACATAGCATGAGCCATTTGTTGAACTGTTCTGTTCATCCTTTCGACTACTCCATTTTGCTGAGGAGTACTGGCTATAGAGAATTCTCTTCTTGTTCCCTGTTCTTCACACAAATCAAAAAATTCATTTGAGGTAAACTCCCCACCTCTATCAAATCTGAGGCATTTAATTTTGTGATCTGATTTGTTTTCAACCAAAGCTTTGAAGGCTTTGAATTTTTCGAAGGCTTCATCCTTGTGCTTCATAAGTCCTATCCAAACCATCCTTGAATAGTCATCAATGAATAATATGAAATATTCTTCTCCCCAAGGTGACCTTTTTCTAGATGGACCACATACATCAGTGTGGACAAGCTCAAGTGGCCTGCTAGCTGATCCCTCCTTCTCAGGGAAGTTAGTTCTGGTTTGCTTACCAAACTGACATGACTTGCATATTGTATTGTCTGGAATTTTGATGTCTGGAAGACCACAAACTGCCTGGTATTTGCGTGCTTTCCTTATTTTTGAGAATCTTAGGTTCCCCAATCTCCGGTGCCATAGCCAGTGTTCATCATTCTTTCTTAGATATCATTGATGCTATCCTTCTTTGAATATGTATATATTATTTGGATTTCTTATGCCTTTGATCAGTGTTTCTCCTGTATAAAGATCATGAACACTACATCCATTTGATCAAAATATTACCTCAGTTCCTTGATCGCACAACTGACTGACATTCAATAGATTATTCTTTAAGCCATCAACATACATAACATTTCCAGCTTTGACCTTTTCTTTCAACAAAACAAAACCTTTACCTTTTATGAGCGCAGGGGTGTCATTTCCAAATGAGACCTTATTCTCCTCTTCTAAGGCACTATATGACTGAAGTTTTTCCTTATCACCCGTCATATGTTTTGAACATTCATTCTCGATGTACCATTGATTTTCCTGCCCTTCTGCATATAAGGCTATACCACATCTTTCTGGTTGTAGTTATTTCATGCTCCATGTTTTGGCACTGGAGGCTTGTTCCTTCTGAGATGTTTGCTGAAACCTGCTCCTGCATTCAGAATCTTCATGACCGAAGTTGTTACAAATAGAACATTCAATTTCATTTTCAAGGGCAGAAAAGTTATTGTAGGTCCTTTTTGTGATTCCAGTCATGCTTCTTTGTTTTTGAGCTTCTCTGGTCATGATTGTCTTATAGGAAACACATTGAGCTACTTTGTGACCAAAGTTATGACAAGAGAAACATTGGCCATTGAAGAAACTCCTGTGATTATCATATCTATCAGCCAGATGATTGTAGTCTCTATTCATTCTTTAGAAAAATTGAGAAAGTTTTACCTGTGGCTGGTTGTATATTTTGTTCATCCTTAAAGTAGATTGCCCTCGATTTACCTGGTAGTCTTTGTTCATTCTTGAGGAAAATCGTCCCTGATTTACCTGGTGATCTCCATTGGGCCTTTGCTCACTCCTCCTTTCTACATCAAGATAACTTTTGGAGGTGGATGGTTTCTGTGCTTGAGATGTTTCTTCATTATATCCAAGGCCTATCTTGATTAGGGGACAACGTTGCACATTGATAATCTCATCTAGAGTTTCAGATCCTTTAAAAAATCTAAGGTTAAGAGCTTTTGTTTTCTCAATCTCTTTTCTAAGTCCCACAATTTCACAATCTAACTTTTCATGATGTTTTTCCTTTTCAACCAGTTGAAATTGCAGAGTATCAATAATCATATTTTTCTCTTTTAAACAAATTTTGAGTTTAGAAATCTCTGCATAAAGACCTTCTTCATCTATAGCATCCATGAAATTATCATCTTCAAAAGCCATTAAAAGTCTATAATTATTACCTCGTTCATCTTCATTACTATTTGAAAGTCCATCACTGTCTTCATGAGTGTAATAACTTCTCTTATTTACATTTTTCTTCTTGTTCCATCTGACAGGTTCCTTACCTTTGTCAAGTTTATCCTTATGAGGACATTTTGTACCATAGTGCCCAACTCTTCCACAAGCAAAGCATTTGAAGGGTAACTTACCTCTGAATCTTCCTGCACCCCGTTGAAGGTTCTTAACAAAATTTGATTCTTCCTCTTCTTCTAACCTATGCCCTAACTCATAGTAATCTCCTTTTCCTGAAGCCTTGAACACGGCTTCTCTTTTGTTTGATGGTCCTCCTTTCCTCATTTCGTACACAGTTTGAATTCCGTGTAGCTGCGACATGGTAATTGTCTGTAGATTCTCCTTTTCTTCTATAGCAGAAACTTTTGATTCAAACTTAGGAGACAAAGATCTTAGAACCTTTTCAACCACAGCAACCTCTTTTATTTCTTCACCCAATATTTTCATACAATTAACAATCTCATCTATACGTAGGAAATAGTTAGCTACACTTCCATCATTGTACATTCTGAGATTCTCATACTGAATTCTGAGAGCTTGAAGTTTTGCTCATTTTACCTGTTCATCTCCTTCATAGCTCAGAAAAATCTTGTCGCATATTTCCTTAGCAGATTTATACTGCATAACCTTGACGAATTCCGATTGAGATAGACATCCTAATAGAGTATTGACTACTTTTGCATTGGTTTCATATTTCTTCTTCTCAGCCAGATTTGTTGGAGTTGTTGATGGAAATGTGTACCCTATATCTATGATATCCCAGACTTCTGTACCAAGAGATTGAAGATAGGCTGTGACTCTTACCTTCCAATAGACGAAGTTGGTTCCATCAAAAATTGGTGGCTTGATCGATTCTTCTCTCTCATAGTTGTTCATGATGATAGATCTTCCTTCAAGCGATCAAGCGTCTTTAGAAGGACCCACTCTGATACCAATTGTTAGAAATAATACTGAGATGGGGGGTGAATCAGTATTATCAAACTCCACAATATTTTCATATCTGACAATTTAAACTTGCATACACCTTCCAAACTTATAATTTAATTTATCCTTCAGATGTTTGTCATTAATTTGTATGTGAGAAACATAGAATAATGAGCAAGAACATAAAATAGACAGTCACACCAACGAATACAAGATGTAAGGTGGAAACCCAATGTGGGTGAAAACCACCTGCTGCAATATGTCTCTATCTTCTTTCAATTAGAAACTTCTTCTTGCAATGATTTTGTACTGGTGCAGTCTTTTACCAGTACGCAGGTTGCAACCTACAGAGAGTTACAACTCTCTTTCTCGTTTTCCAGCTTCTTCTGAAAGGGAGCAACAACCCCCTTAGCTTTTGTACTAGCTGAAATACTAGTAGGCTACAACCTTCTCTTTTATTCCAGGGACCATGTTTCATAAATTTTCAAACTAGATCCAAAATATCAAATACATGTGCATCACCCAATCTCCTTTTAAACAAATAACTTCTCAGAATGCAGTAACCAGAAAATAGCACCAGTAAGCAAACACAAATTAAAGCCAGATCTCTTCTGAAACAGGTAAAAGACACCTAAAATATATTTCAAGAGAGGTCCGCAACTTCACCGAAGGAAACCTGTGGATATCCGCACTTCTGTCGTGATGAGACTACACAACTCTGCACCTGCACTGTCGATTGTTCAACACACTTCTGCACCTACTCTGCTGATTCAGCTACACACCTCCACATCTGCTTCTTCTACTGAGTTGTGTACCTCCACACCTGTGCCTTCTGCTGTGATGCATTCCTCCGCACCTGCGCCTTCTGCTGCGCTGTGTTCCTCCGCACCTGCGCCTTTTGCTGTGTTGCGTTCCTCCACACCTGCACTGTGGATCGCCTGCGGACCTCCGTATAGAGCCAAATTATCAGTCCTCCAAATGTGCCACAGACTGTAAGATCCATAGATCTGATCATGCACTAAAGAGATCATGACCTATCAATAGATCTACCTTATAATTTACATTTTTCACCTTGATTTAGATCTAGCTTTTCAAACCGACCACCCAAAATTTTAGATCTTAAGATATTCAATTTTCACAAGTGACTTGCCAAAATATCTCCTTTCCTTTTTATAGGCAAGCCCTTACTCAAACCATGGATCAAAACCATAGAAAACCAATACAAGGGATCCAAAACCTGGGTTCAATGTTTTAGATGCCAAAAACATGCACCAAAACCATAGGATCAAAAACTTCGGACTAAATATCATGGACCAAACATAAGACCCGCATTTTTCTCTGCATGAAAGTCTATGCATTTTAGGTTCTCACCTTTTGTGTGTGAGACCTGCGAACATATCCGCACCTTTTCAACGGTTCTCCTGTGCAATCTACCGATGACTGCATCTTTTCATTTGTGCACCCGTGGAACCAGAAAATAACTTTGTTGCACTATAATTTATCCTCGAAGATGAGTGGGTTGCCATCAAGTACAACATATGTATCATAATGCCAAAAAAATCCTCTCCCATCTCCACTCCCCCACCAAATCCATTAAATAATTATGATCACATCCCCAAGGATTCCCCCATTAGGTCAATATAGAGTTTAGGAATCAACATACCAATATGAAAATGAATCAAGATATACTGATGTGTCAGGTCAGGAGAGTAACTCCATGAAGGAATTGTATTTTTTCATTAATATATTACATGGATATATATAAGGAAAGGGATACTATTGGGATTCATCTCCCAATGTCTCTTCATCTCCCAACATCCTTTATTTTCTCTTTACATGATTTTTCCTAATCCCAAGGATTAGGTGTTAACATTCATCCCCTTAATCTGAACAAATGTTGGTGAGTCCAAGCATCATTCTAAATCTTTCAAACATTTCTCTTCCAAGCACCTTGGTGAATATGGTTGCAAACTACTCATTTGTGGAACAATGTCATAGGTGGATTATCTTAGCCCGAACATGATGTCGAATTAGGTGATACATTGTATAAATGTGCTTAGTTCAATAATGGAACTCTAGGTTCTTGTCCAACTTTACTAAAAAAGTGTTATCAATAAAAGGAGAAGTTGGATGCACTTGCTTCTCGTACAAATCCTCTAGAATTTTCCTAAGCCACACAATTTCCTTCATTACTTCAGCTGTTGCCACACTTTTTCCTCCATTGTGGAATATTCTAGAACTGATTGTTTGTGTGACTTCTAGGAGACAAATCCTAATCCAAAACTCATAACATAACCTAAACTAAATACTCCTATTTTTTCATCTCCATCAAAATTTGAATTAAAGTATCCAATGAAGCTAAAGTCACCCACCTATGTATACTTGCATCCAAAGTCTTGAGTTCCCTTCAGGTACTTTAAAACTCTTTTTGTAGCAGACCAATGACCCTCAGATGGCTTTCGCATAAACTTGGAGAGGATTCCAACAAAAAATGAAATGTCTAGTCTAGTAGTAGTCAGGTAGTTGAGACTTCTTATGAGTTGTCTATACTTCGTTCCATCCTGAAATTCTTTTCCCTCAATGGATGTGAGGTTTAATTTATGTTCCATTGGAGTATTTAAAGGATTTCACTCAACCATGCCAAACATGTTCAATACGTCTGCATTGTACTTTTTTTGAGAGAGGAATATAAAATTTAGATGTTGGGTTGCTTCAATACCAAGATAGTAGTGAACATAGCCCAAACCTGTAATTTCAAAACCTTTCCTTAGTTCTTTCTTTATGGATGCATTGTAATTCTCATTGTTCCTTGTCATAAGAAGATCATCATGCAACACAAGATATACAACTAATTTTCCAACTTTCTTGACAAACAAAGTTTCATTGTTAATATCATAATGTTTTAAACTAAGTTCCAGAAGATGTTCATTCAATTTCTTATACCAGGATCAGGGTGCTTGCTTGAGGCCATACAAGGATTTGAAAATCTTGCATACGTTGTATTCTTGACCATTCACAACAAATACTTCTAGCTGGGACATAAAAACATTAGATTTCATATCTCCATTGAAGATATCATTTTTCTCATCCATTTTATGGAATTTCCAACTGTTCTGAGTTGCCAAGGCAAATCATGTCTGGATGGTAGCCCATTTTTTGTGGGGGGAAATATCTCCTAATAATAGAACCCTTCTTTTTGTGCAAAGTATTTTTCCAAAACAATATATTTATTCTTTTCAAGTGAGTCGTCTACTTTATACTTGTCATTGAAGACCCACTTGTAGCCGATTGGTTTGGTTCCCAATGGAGGATTGACCATCTTCCAAGTGCCATTCTTTATCAAAGCATCATATTATTTTTTCATTTCCTTTTTCCATTGATCATGAGAAGAAACTTTGAAGGAAGTTGGTTCGAAATATGTAGCGTAATTTAGCTCACAATCATACGAAACATCTATATCAACTAGTGAATCAGAATCATCTACATCACCTGCATTATGTCTGGTAGAGCTTCTTGTTCTTGTCTTAACAACCCCATTAGGATGAACACTTTCAAGTGTCTTTGTGAACCATTTTAGAGGACCTTTCTGAAATGGACCAAAAATCTCAGTTGACTAAGATGGGGTTGAATCAAGATTTATCCTCCCAATTCTCTCAATCACATCACTCAAAGTGTCTTCTTGATTAGTGGTTAGAGTTTCATGAGGGGGAGAGAGTGCTTCAGAAGGAGATTACACAGATCGATCCAATATAGGGATCCCCCCTTCAAGATGTGGAATCTCATTATCAAACTCTTGAAAATATTTTGTATTCCCAAATTTGTCCAAGTGATCAAGATGCCACTCAACAACATTGTCAGCCTTGGAAGATTCAAGAAAGATCACATCTCTAGATATTATAAACTTCTTACTCACTTAATCATAGGGATGGCATGCTTTAGAGGTATGTAACTACCCCAAGAAGATACATTTTTTACTCCTTGCACCAAGTTTGTTTCTTTGTTTCTTAGGTATCAAGGCATAACATGTGGAACCAGAAACCCTGAGATGCCTTACCAAAGGAATGTGGACATACCACATTTCATATGGAGTCTTGTTCTTAATAAAATTATATGGAAACTTATTCTTTATATACACAACATATAGAACTGCATCAACCCAAAACGTCACCTTCACGTTCTTGAAAAACATGATCAAGCTTACCATATTTAAGATTATCCTATTTATTCTTTCACCTACTCCATTATGTTCGGGATTATAAGGCGTGATTATTTAATGTTTGATCCCATGTTGGCAAAAATAGTTTTCAAATTCATTTGGAGTATATTTTTTTCCATTATTAGTATAAAAAAAGCCAATATGAGATTGTGCATCATTTTCAATCCATGCATGAAATTTCTTGAATGTTTCAAAAGCTTTAGATTTGTTCTTTAATAAATAAACCCAACACATTATGGTATAGCTATCAATAAATGTCATCATGTATGGATTACCATTTGTAGAAGGAATAGGCATTGGGCCGCATAAATTAGGATCAATGAGATCAATATTTCTATGTGTTGTGAACGAGAATCATAAAATGATTTTTTGTTGTGATTTTCTAAGATAAAAGCATCACATTCCTTAAGTTTCCTATGAATTGTAGGTGTTGACCACTCCGCATCAACTACCCTATAGGAATGTACATTTTCGCAAGAAGCTTCCACATGCTCAGTGATGAGCCCCAAAAGTGGATAATTATATGGGCTCATTCAACCTCCTAATTTGACTTAATCCACCATTCTCATTAGTTTATTACATGTTTTTTATTATGTTTATGCTAATAGAGTGAATTGGGTTAGTCATTATGCCAACAAGTCTAATGTGTGCTTTATGCAGTCTTTTTGGTCAATTTGGAGACAAAATCAAAGGTTTAAATGAGCACTTAGCAGCCAAATTCGTGGAGAATATTTGTAGGAAGGTGTCCCCTTAATTTATGGGCCCTTACCTCAAATTCTCCACCATCAGCTCGGAGTTCAAGGTTCACCAAATCAATTACCACAAGGGCAGCCGCGTAAGGGCTAGTAAAGTTGTTGTTAACTACAAGTTTTGGCAGCCCAATTCCTAAAGTTTAGGAGGGTTGTTGGGGTCCTCAATTTGTATAAATAAGAAGGCTTAGGGCCTTATTTCAATTAGTCACTTTGTAGGCAGAAGTTAGCTAGTTGGTAGTTCTGTTTTTAGTCATTTTTTAGGTAGTAGTTTAGCTCTACATTTCTACACATTTTCAAGTTTTCGTTGTGGAGAGTTTTGGAATGTAACTATTCTTTTGATCAATAAAGATGAATCCAGCTTTGCACCATCTCTAATCTCTCTTAAGAGGTTGTACCTCTTGGGGTTGGGCCCATCTTAAATGCCCAATACCTCCTTTGTTTACCTTTATGTGTTTTTGTTGCATTCTTAGAATAAAATATGCTATTCAGATTTAAATTTTGTTTTGTTATTTAGATTGCGGTTGATGATTAAAAAGGCTTTTTATGTTCATATTGATTTGATAGGTTAATAACAGAGAAGTTCTTCATAAAAATGCCATCAATTACCTCTGATCTCACCTCTCGCTCAGTGGGATCGTGAGCTGGGACAAAGGTGGCCTTGCTGCCACCAAAAAAACTATCTTTGCTCCACCATGCAATTATTAGTGTTAGATTTTCATTTGTTGAAGTTGATATCAGTTGTGGTTGCATGCTTAGATTCATGATTGCTCAGTTTCATAGTTACTTCATATGATTTCCCTGCAAATGGACTTTTGTTCATTTCCTTTTCCATTATCTAGGTCAGATTAGGTCAAAGTAATTAGGTTCTTGATTTTCCAAGTCTTCATTTGTCAAATTCAAAAAATAACTTACAGAGCACCTGTAATACCTCTCCATCCACCTGTACTCCATAAATCCAATTTTCTCCATCCTCCAACCTAGATTAGTGCCTCACATTTTCCATTTGCTTAGTCTGCCCTAAATTCCCATATTTTTGTGCAACATTGCTCCACCTCTCCTTGAACAAATCCAACCATCCTCACCACTCCTTAGCTCCATTCCCCAAGTCTTGGACCTCCTCACACCCTTATCTCACCTCCATACCCACTCCTTCATCTTTCTTCCTCCATCAATCCTCCAAAATTCCATTTCTGAATATTCTATAGAAAATTACAGACATCCTATAGAAATTCTAAAACATCTTGTAGAACCCTTGCAGTCTTCCTGTAGAAGCTCACGAAAGCATTTTCTTGATAGCCAAACTCTATGAAACTCTCCGGAAGGGTGCCAGGAACCCCTTAGGCCCTCACTGAACCTTCCCAACCTCTTGCAAGCATTTTCTCTCACCGATCCACCTCTCCACAACAAAAAATAGTGAAAGCACATGCATGATAAATCTGACAACTTGTTCAAAAATACAAAAAGATGTTTTCTTCAAATTTTACCATAGACGTAGCTTACACACATACATTTTACCTTCTTAGAAGTCAATGGCATCTCTCCCAGTAGCTTGCATTCTCTTTCTTGCATCAGTTGGGCTAGCTGGTAAAATTCGGGTTTGTTAGGGTTTGCATTTTCTTTCAGTTTTTCAGTTTCTTTCCGCAAGTAGAATAGCTTCCTTTGAGTTAGCTTCCATCCATCAGTTAAAAAGCTTCTTCTTAGAGCTCATAGAAGTTGTCTTAAGCTCCTAGCAGACTTGTGCCAACTGACCAAGTGACAACTGCGGCAAGAGCCAGTACTTGTGTATACAACATCGTCGCTTCCAAGTTTGTTACGAACTACCAGGTTGATAAAAGAAAAGAAGGGAGTCCCAGGAGTTGCAGCATTATTGTTGCAATATTGGGAGCCCACCATATTTTTGGCGTCGTTTCTAGGGAAGTGTCAAAGTATTGTTGATTGCTGCTTTTCTTCTATTTTCCACTGCAACCTTCTGCTAAGTAGTTTATTTCATTTCCATTGTGCAAAAGTAGATTAGATATTTCCTGCTTTCATTTCATTTCAGCAAGCATAGATTAGATATTTCCCGCTTTCATAGGTTAGCATTTCAATTCCACAATTTCAATTTTGCAAGCGTAGATTAGCATTTCAATTTCGCAATTTCCATTTTGCAAGCGTAGCTTAGCATTTCATTCCCGCAATTTCATTTCAGCAAAATAGATTAGTCCTTTCCTGTTTTCATTTCAATTTCGCATTTTCATTTCAGGAAGATAGTTAGTTGCAGTTAAATCTATTTTAGTTTTGTAGGTACAATCAGAAAAAAAGCAAAAATAAACCAAAAAGATTTCCTTTCAGGCATTGTAGGAGTAGAGATAATTTAGAAAAATGCTTGCACAACACCCCCACTGCTTCACACAGCTAACATTCTCTCTTCTTCGATGGCTGTGATTAAAGAACCCTTAGGTGGACAGCAAGACATATTTGAAGAATCTCAAGGGAAGAAGAAGAAGGAAACATTCCTTTGGAGCAAATGGCTACAAGCAGAAATGTTGGGAGCAGTACCTTATCCAAAAACGAGTTTGCAAATCAGATGGAAGATTTCGAGAGTGAGGTGAGGCAGTTTCTGACCATGCAACTAGATACCTTGCAATCCAAAGGAAGCAAGATGAAGCAAACAGGGCTTTGGCCATATTTTGTCTCAGGTGCACTAGAAAGCATCCTAGGAATGAATGTCCATTGCACACCATAGAAGTGTGTTTTGTCTATGAAGAATACCATCCTATGAATCAGTGCCCTTCCTTGCCCGGACTTAAAGCTGCATATCAAAGGGCTAAAGGAGTCACTAAACCACTCTATTTCATGAACCAAAGGAGGTCACATGGACCCAGAACCTACCAGGAGGGAATGCAAGAGACGTCCCAGACCTATTATGACCCCTATCAAGCCACTTGCATGCCTTCTTGGGGTCCCCCTACTCATCATTCCTGGTCCACACCCCCTCCTTGGTCGTATCCTCCTTAATGCCATGCTTCTCTAGTTGCTCATTCGTTTCACTCTTATGCTCAGTCACAGCCTCAGTGGAATGTACCTCATCAGGGGTGGAGGCCCCACTACAACTCTCCTCCCACTCATTTGCCTCCAGCACCTTCCCAACCACAACCCCATCCACATCCATCTCAAATATACACCCCCACTCAACTACCCATACCACCACTTCCAACCCCGCACATTGGACTAGCTCAACCCGATTGCAAAGCTGAGGCACAACATGTCTAATTGACTCCTCTTAAGCTCAATGATCTTCACCATAGCTCAAGAAGAGTATTACAAAAATGAGATTATCTTGAAAGCTCGAAGGGCCACATTCAGCAAAAGAAGATTCAAAAGAGGAGATCAGAGAACCATGGGCTACACTTGATGAAGAGAAGACATCAAAATCAGAGATCGAGAGAGTTCCCTCATAGTTACCATCAAATCCTCCAAGTACTTAAGAGAAAAATCAACAAACAGAGGAAGATGTGAGGGTCATGATAGAAGAAGATATGCAGAATGATCTAGATCAGCAAAAGGACCAAGGATATCAGAGCTATATTGAGATATGGTTTCAAACGGTCACTAAGTTATAGCAGTACTCTCTTCTTCAGTTATGTTTGATCCCTTCAAAGTCAAATCATTTGGTCTCTGAAATCCAAATAGTTGTCAAAGCATGCATTTCAAGCCTCCACATCATTTTGTCTCTAATCTCGATGTGCACATGGCTCCATTGGAAGTATTCTTATACTTGAAAATGATTTTGTTTTTCAAGTAGGGTAGGGTAAAAAAAAAAAAATAGAAAAAATGAAAATGCGAGGAAAATAAAAATCTAAGTTGACAACCTCCTCGGAGGTGCCTTAGATTGGCTCATTGATTGAAAACCTCCATGAGGCAGTCAATGGGTTGGAAAAAAGAAGAAAAAAAAAAGAAAAAAAAGAAAAAAGAGAAAAGAGAATAAGATCCCTGGGTGAAAACCTCCCTTGCACGTGCCTAGGGTAGGCAATTAGGGTGAAAACCTCCATGAGGCGCCCTAGTTTTTTTCAAAAAAAAAAAGAGAAAAAAAAGAAAAAAGAGAAGTAGGCCTAATCTCTATAAAATAATTGTAGGTTGCAGGGAATACATTACAAGTATGGAGGGTCGTGCAAAACGAGGATAGGTGTTTGTACCAAGCTACAGGACATCCCTACAGACACTCCCTCTATGGCCACTTTCCTTTCCTAGGATTTGATCACATTCAGGTCAAGATTCCACCTTCTATAGGAGGTTCTAGGCTTTCTACAGGAAGTTCTGGGCTTTCTGCTGGAAGTTCTGTATTTCTCCATGAAACATCTTGTAGAACCTTTAGACAGGCCAAAATCGATCTTGGAAGGAAATCCAAAGGTTGGAATCTGTTGGTTAGGCCTGCAAACATCCATGTATCCATCCCTCACCCTTATCCATCATTTTTTCCACCTCATTGTGCTTGTTTCCTAAAAACTATGTTTTCTACAGGAAGTTCCTGTAGAAATTACAGAAGGCTGGAAATGGATTTCAAAAAGGCAGTTTGGCGAACATGATAGCCTCCTAAAGGGTTCATAAGTCCTCCTACATTCTTCAAACTTCTCCTCCATCATTTCTATGCCTGCATCATAGCCCAAGCTCATTTTTTCTTACCATGCAAACAACTGCAGAATGCTTGGAAGCAAAAATACATAGTGCAGAAACTTTTTTTCCCTCACGTGAAAACCGTGCATCCATTTACAAAACCATTTTACGGGGAGTTATACAGGGATGATGGCAACATTACTAAGTAGTTTCATCCAATTCTGGTGCACTATTTCCAAGAAATCAACCTCCATCACCTTCATCCATTTTTGCATTTTGTCCATATCCATGCATCTGTTTCAAAACCTATTTCGTGGGGAGATGCATGTGGGTGATAGTAACCTACCCAAGCAGTCAGTCGATTCTGATGCACAGTTTTCGTGAAATTGACCTCTGTAATATTCAGCCATTTTCTATTTTTCTCAAAATCCATGCATCCATTGACCACGATTTCGCTCTGGGAGGTGCATAATGATGATAGAAACATGCTCAGAAAGTTTCAGATTGATCTGGTTTATTGTTCGGGAGCAATGGAGAAAACAAGTTTCGGTCCTGTGAAAATTCAGTGTCAATAGCATGAGGGTGAAAATTTGAACATTGAAGCAAGCTCCTGCAGCGTAGATCTGGCCGGAGGATAACTGCACAAGAAAAAAACCACACATCAGAAAAACAAAAAGCTTATAGCATAAAGGATCCAGGCAGGCAGCAACGGAATATGAACATGCAGCAGCAGAAAGGATGCAACAGCACATCGACTTACAGGTATGTGTCTAAACCAGTTCCTCTATCTACATCAATATGATTCGAAAGTGCTTAAATGAATGAAATGGTGGGATTAAGATAGGGATCTAGCAAAGTTAACCTGACAGTGCCTTCTCTAGCGCTCAGCCAGAAATCATGTAGTATACGTAGACAGTTGACTCACATGAAAATTAAAAAAACAGGGAGTGTTGGCCATTTGAACTCCAGTGCAACTAATCAAGAAGAGAACATGCAATTCATGATAGCACTGCAGTCTGCATGTGGCCACGTACCCCTGGTCACTTCACTCCCTCACCATGAATAACACCGTAATTAAAAAATGCTCGGTTGACTCTCACCACCCGCTGATTCATTTTCACCTGCAACGTTCTTAGTCGAAGTACACGTCCTCTGCTCAATTTTTTAACCTGTCGTCCTCCACCAAGCTTTTCGGACTGTTTCAAAGTTCTCCCACATACCGAGCTCGTTCAGAGGCACAAGGACATCCTACAGAAGCCAACAAGAAGTTCTATAGGGAGTACGACATAGCCTTCCGAAACAGAGAAGCCTGGTTTTTCTTCAACAAATTTGGAGACTTGAGAAAGGTAGGATCGAAAGCACTCTTCCATGCATGATATACTCCAAAAAGGTGATGAATTGAGCTTTTTTGAATTGGAGGGTTAGAGAAAAGTCTGTCGTGAGTCAAAAACAACAGTTTTCCTGTGTTGCATGGAATTTCTCGGTCAGTTCAGCATCAATATTTGCCTCTACTATTCTTGTTAAAACATTTTTTCTCTTGTAGAAAAGATAAAGCACTGTGAGGGCTAGCCTGTACATAAAAAAATTTGAAGTTGCATGTTTGTATGTATGTTGGGAGTAAAAATTGAAGTGTTGTACCTTGTCTGTGGAAACCTAAGTCTTCCTGTTATACAAGGAAGACCAAGTATTTGGGTAGCAAAAGTCTTGAAACCAAGGAATTATTGTTCATTGATATCAAACAGCTGAGGAATTCTTCCTTGAGTCCAGGGGAAAACCATAAACAACATTTCCTTTTCTGACCAAAGCATAAGAAAAGGGGAGCACTCTCACCATGCTAGGGGGATTCATAATTCAATATTATCCATGGTTATCATTTCAGGTTGTTGTGTGAACTTAGATATGGAATTGATTCACCTCCAGAAAAGAAGTTAAGCATTCCCTATTTTCTTCTGCAGTCATTAAGTGAATGTGCCACAAAAATGAATGGAGGGATTCCAGACTAGTTGGCCCATCATGGGCTCATCAAATTATTAGTAGAAGACGCCGTGCAGACCTACACTGTCCCCATATCATGGGAAAACTCCCAAAACATGTCTCGGGATGACAATATCAGAGTTTTGGCCAAAAATATCACCCCATCCAGCAGTGAGGAAAAAAGAACACATTGAAAAAGGTGAGAAAATCAATGATGAAGAAATGCAAGACGCTCAGGCACAACAAGAACAGAGAGGAAAAGGAGAAATGGGCCAAATTGCTCAGCCTAAAACTGTGGGAGGAACAATGGCACAAACACCTTGAAAAAAAGATTGCAGAATAGAGCAGAGAGGATTGAAAAAGTCAAAACAAAGGGGGGCACAACCAAGGCATCCAAATAGGAATTAAAAGGAAAGCCACATCCAGCCAAATAGGCTGAAATAGTTTCTACAAGAAGTCTGAAAACAGTTTCTACAGGAAGTCTGAAAACAGTTTCTACAAGAAGTCCGAAAACAGTTTCTACAGGAAGCCTGAAAACAATGGACATAGGACTTTCTACAAGAAGCATGGAAACAGAGCAGAAAAAGGAGAAATCTCTTGAGATTCTAGCCAGGGAGGTAGTAGCGGTGCTGGCTGCCTTAAGCACAACCCCAGAGCAAAAAGGGGAGCGAAAAAGTGAGCCTTCTAAGTATTTTAAGGCAAGAAGGAGCACGCGGATAAAAACTGGCAAACCCCAGCCACAGTCAGAATCACTAATTGTCATTAAGGACACAACAACTAAACAAAAGGAGGAGTCTCCTTCAAAGATATCCATCACCTATGAATGAGGAAGCCAAAAGCCTTCACTTGGAGAGAGAAAATTCAGATAATGGACTCAAAGACAACTCTACAGGAAGCTGAGAAAGTTCTACAGGAAGCTGAGAATTCTCTACAAGAAACTCGGGCTAAGCTAAGAGAGACCGATAAATCGGAGGAAAAAGCAGCCAAACAATCACAGGAAGAAGGGAAGACAAGGAAACTGTGAACATCAAAGAGAGTACAAGCTACAGTCTGAGGTTGAGGCACTAACAAAACTGCTACAAGAAAAGGAGCACGGGTAGTGCGAAGAAGTAGGGAGAAAAGCATGGTTTCATGACCGAGAAGAGGACATCACTTCAAAAGTTTGGCATGATAGGGAGGCCACCAGGGCCATCAAGGATGGAGAGATAGATTAGTTGCTCAGAGGATGAGCAACACTTTCAGTAGGGGGGTGATGATGAGCCCCAAAAATGGATAATTATATGGTCTCATTCAGCCTCCTAATTCGACTTAATCCACCATTTTCTTTAGTTTATTTCATGTTTTTTATTATATTTATGCTAATAGAGTGAATTGGGTTAGTCCAACAGGTCTAGTGTGTGCTTTATGCAATCTTTTTGGTCAATCTGGAGACAAAATAAAAGGTTCAAATGAGCACTTGGCAACCAAATTCGTGGACAGGATTTGTAGGAAGGTGTCCCCTTCATTTATGGGCCCTTACCTTGAATTCTCCACCATCAGCTTGGAGTTCAAGGGACACCAAATCAATTACCACAAGGGCAGCTGAGCAAGGGCTGGTAAAGTTGCTATTGACTACAAGTTTTGGCAGTCGAGTTCCTAAAGTTTATGAGGGTTGTTGGGGTCCTCAATTTGTGTAAATAAGAAGGCTTAGGGCCTCATTTTAGTTAGTCACTTTGTAGGCAGAAGTTAGCTAGTTGGTAGTTCAGTTTTTAGTCATTTTTTAGGCAGTAGTTTAGCTCTACATTTCAGCACATTTTCAATTTTTCCTTGTGGATAGTTTTGGAATATAACTATTATTTTAATCAATAAAGATGAATATAGCTTTGCACCAGCTCTAATCTCTCTTAGGAGGTTGTAGCTCTTAGGGTTGGGCCCATCTCAAGTGCCCAGTACCTCCTTTGTTTACCTTTATGTGTTTTTGTTGCATTCTTAGAATAAAATCTGCTATTTAGATTTAAATTTTGTTTCATTATTTAGATCATGGTTGATGATTAAAAAGGCTTTTTATGTTCATATTGATTTGATAGGTTAATAACAGAGAATATCTTCAGAAAAAGGCCATCAAGCACCTCTGATATCACCTCTCCCTCAGTGGGATCGTGAGTTGGGACAAAGGTGACCTTGCTGCCACCAAAAACACTGTCTTTGCTCCACCATGCAATTATTAGTGTTAGATTTTCATTTTCTGAAGTTGATATCAGTTGTGATTGCATGCTTAGGTTCATGATTGCTAAGTTGCATAGTTACTTCATATGATTTCATTGCAAATAGACTTTTGTTCATTTCCTTTGCTGTTATCTAGGTCAGATTAGCTCAAACTAATTTGGTTCTTGATTTTCCAAGTCTTCATTTGTCAAATTCGAAAAATAACTTGCAGAGCACCTGTAATACCTCTCCATCCACCTGTACTCCATCAATCGCATCTGCTCTATCCTCCAACCTAGATTCTTGCCTCACATTTGCCATTTTCTCACTGTGCCCTAAATTCCCATTTTTTTGTGCAACATTGCTCCACCTCTCCTTGAACAAATCCAGCTATCCTTGCCACTCCTCAACTCCATTCCCCAAGTCCTAGACCTCCTCACACCGTTATCTCACCTCCATACCCACTCCTTCATCTTTCTTCCTCCATCCATCCTCCAAAATCCCATTTCTGAACATCCTGTAGAAAATTACAAACATCATGTAGAAATTCCAAAACAACTTGTAGAACCCCTGTAGACTTCCTGTAGAAGCTCACAAAAGTGGTTTCTTGATAGCCAAACTCTGTGAAACTCTCTGGAAGGGTGCCAGGGACCCCTTATGCCCTCTCTGAATCTTTCAAACCTCCTACAAGGATATTCTCTTGCCGATCCACCTTTGCACAACCAAAAATAGTGAAAGCACATGCATGATAAATCTGACAACTTGTTCTAAAATACAAAAAGATGTTTTCTTAAGATTTTACCATAGACGTAGCTTAGACACATGAGTTTTACCTTCCTAGAAGTTAATGGCATCTCTCCCAATAGCTTTCATTCTCTTTCTTTCATCAGTAGAGCTAGCTGGTAAAATTAGGGTTTGTTAGGGTTTGCGTTTTCTTTCAGCTTTTCAGTTTCTCTCCGCAAGTAGACTAGCTTCCTTCGAGTTAGCCTCCATCCATCAGTTAAAGATATTCTTCTTAGAGCTCATAGAAGTTGGCTTAAGCTCCTAGCTGACTTGTGCTAGCGACCAAGTGACAGCTACGGCAAGAGCCAGTACTTGTGCATACAACACCGTCACTTCCAAGTTTGTTATGAACTACCGGGTTGATAAAAGTAAAGAAGGGAGTCCTAGGAGTTGTAGCATTATTGTTGCAATACTGGAGCTCACCACTCAGGTAATGAAGGTTATCCAGATTTCATCATTATCTTCATTCATCATTTTGATAAAGTTGTAAACCCATTCTGTATGTCTATAATGTAAATGATCTTAATAAGACCATTATGTATGTAACAACCTAGGTAATCCTACTTTTTTGGTGACGATTTATATCCTACGAGGTTTTTCATCTCATTGATTCATGTGCATTTCTAAACACGGATGATCAATAATGTTTTTTCCTCCACCCTCACCCCAAAATTTAGGGTGGATTTTGTCGTCAAGATCTTAGGTAAGTCCTAGTGTTCTAGTCGGGTCTATGTAAAAGTAATTTGGGAGTAATTTAAGCTAATTGGCTAAATTAGTTTATTACAAATTACTTGGTCTATTAGATCATATTGAGTTGAAAAATAAGATTTAGTAAATGAGGTTCTATAACAAATGAGTGTTCCCCCTTCATGTATTAAATTGTAATATCTTAATGTAAAAATTATTTTAGTCCGCAATCCCTCACATTTACGCACGATGGCTAAATTATTTGAGGGTTGGAAAATTACTAATCCCCTGATGAGTCAATTAATTAAATTTTCTAAAAAAATTAAATTAAAATCCTAATCCATAAATTTAATTAATGTTAAGTCCTAGGAAAAATTAATTCTGCAAATTACAAAAATTGTGAGTTCTAGAAGAATTAAATTTTTGGAGGTCCCCAACCAAGGGAATATTGAAAGTTTCAATATATTTTGGACCCTTTGGCCTTGGTAGTTAATTCGAAGTCAATTTTTTGAGGAAATCGACTCAAAATAAATAATATTGAGTTGATTAAAATGTAATTAAATGAAAAATTCTAATTTCCTCAAAATTAAAATAATTTCTACGTAGGAGATCAGAACATAATTAAATCTTTTTCAATGGCTGAGATTACTTTGACAGGGATCAAGCCAACTAACCATTGGAGAATAAATCTATAAATTAAAGTTCATTTGTTACATCAAAATATCCGATCATGGAGTCGTGTCCTAGCTTTTGAAGCTCTCTTGTAATATTTTTTTTTGCGAGAATACAACACAAAGCCTTTGGGGTTTTATTTGATGCAAGTGTTCCTCTCCAATGCTTTATGGTAATATTTTTCTTAATATTTTGCTGATTTTATTTGATAAGTTGTTGGTTAATAGATTTTGTAGGGGAATCTATTGCACATATTTCCTGCTTAGATTATTGGGTTTAAAGTAGCATTTATAATTTAATTTGATTAGCAGATATCTCTAATGTTTGAAAATTTAATCGTTATTTTATATTTCTATTGATTTAACAACTTAAATTTCAAGTGTGCAGAAATCATTTGTATTCAAAAATTGGGTGTTTGGGGAAGTCCTCAGTTGGACTAGCCGACTCCTAAGACATAGATCTGGAGTGACTTCCTTATTAAAATCCTAATATTATATGACGAATGTATTCTTCTATGGACTTTTTGGTATAGTACCTAAACTAAAAATGTTATTTATCTTTAATAAATTGTGCTAAATAGTTAGATATGTCTAGCAAGAGCCTAAAATCTACGGATCTGGGAAAGTAGTTGAACTCATACTCCTTAGATCTGATAGATTTGTGGATTTTTTTGTATAAATCTTTAGAAATTTTAAAATTTATTTTCTAAATTAGGATTTGGGTTTGAATTTAATTTTTTGTACATATTTGGGATTTTGGGTTTTATTTTTGATTTGTGTAGGTTCAGAGTTGAATATTGTCAATGAAAATTTGGGGTTTTGAGGTAGATCTAGGCTCGGGAGGGAAAGATCTAGCCTCAGACTTTATGCGTATGGATTACACGAAGAAATCGGTAATTTGAAGGTTCAGATATGAGGTTTTCATAGTGAATTTTGAGAGCAATTCAAGGAAGAAATACATTAGTTTGAAATAAAAAATTATGGGCAATTGGTTTTTAAGTTCCTAGGGGACCTTGAGCAACCATTTATTTCCTCCTATCCATTGCCTTGAGGATCCTCATTGTTGTGTAACCCTCCTACTCTTCTTAGCTACCTAATCCATAACTTGTTCTTCTCCCCTTCTCACAATCAACCCTCATATTTTCCCTCGTCCCTCCATACCTTCTCCTCTTCCATCCGCATTCCTTCATCCTCTACATGAGATGCCTCAGCATCCCAAAATGTTTTCTCTTCGCTTGCATCCCTTCTTCCTCCATGGCTCCCTAACTCCCCATCCTCCCTGCTCCCCCTCATTGTTAGATCTCCACAACCCCTTCTCTTCTCTATCATGTGGCCTTGTCACTCTATCTGAGTTCAACTCCCTCTCTTCCCTGCATCCCTTCTTCATTCATGGCTCTCACTCACTCTTTTAAGCCCTCTCCTACCTGCTTACTCTACCCCAATCCTTAGCCCCTCACTACCTATTTTTCACTCATCCCTCTTTCCCTCAACCTACATACATCGATCCTCCTAAACACTAAGTTAGTCAATCCCTAATGCAAAAAGGAGGAAACTTTGATTAAATTTTTTAAAGTGGCCTTTGGCCCTTTAAGAAAAAATAAATTCTTCTAATTCCCTAATTTTGATCACATTAAAATCTTTTTGATTTATTGGTCATTTGATAAAAGTGCATTTTATAATGACATTAAACTTTTTTTTTTTTTTAAGTGTGACACAATTATAAACTAAAGATATTTTTTGAGTTTTTGTGATAATTTCTTTTTTTTCGTTTTTTTGGTCCTTTAATATTTAACATATTTGTGGGGGGGAATTTAAAATAGTCAACGCAATATAATTTTTTAAATATCTTCGAGTTGCACTATAGAAGAAAATATATTTTTTCTATATTTGAGACATTAGAAAAAATATTAATTTCCAGAATTATTTGAAGAGACATTTGTTCTTGAAATTGACATTAATTAGCATTTAAATTTCACTGTTACCTTGAATATTAAATCATTGAAATTTAAATTCTTAGGTTTTCATTATTTGCATGCTTCAGCTAACTTTTGTCATCATTGGTTTTAATGATTGGTAACTATTGAGATCACTCACTATCTATGAAGGAAATTATCTCTAAGTTTGGACCTATTTACTTGAGTTATTGGAAATTTCTTGAATAATTGGCTTTGAGAATTTTAAAGTAATTGTGATCAACATTTTTATTGAATACTCTATCGTGGACTTATGGAAAATTGTATATCTTTCAGTTCTTGAAATTGAGTATTTTGAGCATTTACATAATTGGGACATTTTATTAGATTTTCGCTTAAGTACTTAGCATTTAGCTCAGAATAAATTGTAATCTAAGTTCTTTTAGTGTTTAAGATCTCGTTTCACTAAAATATCTACCAAGTCCTACTTTCATTTTGCATTCTAGGTTAATATTGCATTTAATAATTGACCTCCAAACATAATCTTGGTTGAAATAAAGATAGGAACACCTTTGTGTCTTCTCTTAAAAAGTATAGTCTTTTTAGTGTCTAAAATTGTGACTTTGCAATTGTCAGAGCCGTAGCCTTTGCAATGCGAAAGGCACCGAGTACGTTAGATTTCAAGGAGATGGATCGTTAATCACACGCTCATGTTCTTCACCTTGACTTCTCTCTACCGTTTGCTACCAATTTTAGGCTCAATACAAACAAAGATCAAAGGACATTCTTAGAATATGAATATAATTAAAATTAACCAAGATCCTACATTTCCCATTACTTTAGGGAAATACATGTCATATAGGTTATTAATGCATCCAAGAAATAATTATCCCTCCAATACCTTGTCCTGAATTTGCTCAGCAAGATAGTTGACTCCATAAGGCATGGATATCAATCATCTAAATCTAATCTAATACCTTAAAATATTTCTTAATCTAAAATGAGTATTTGGTTGCTTAATTATGTCTCCAGGATTGGTTGGTTCCTAGCTAGTCTTTCTTCCATCCATTTTCCTAGGGTCTACCCCCCATAGTCTGTTGTAGGGAGGAAAATTAAATTGAGAGATTAGGGATCAGGGTGATTGCCCTGATCTGAACCATTGTCATGGTGCCTAGACATTCTCCATGAAAACAATAGGAAAACCAATAACACTATTTGTCTTCAAAAAAAGAAGGTTATCATAGTTCAAATGTCCAAAACTAGCATCCCATAAAAGACTTGACGTAAGTGTACCTTCATCATAGTGAGAAAAGTATGAAAAGTACTATGCACAATAAGAGGTTTATTGCATCTTCAAAATTTTTTCTTCTTCTATTCCATTCATGACAAGTGAGCGATTTGATACTTTTCTAACCTCAACATTTCCATCAAATATGTGAATGGAGTGTCCTTCTTGGTGGATGTGGACTAAAGTCAACAAGTTCCTCCTCAACTTTTGGAGGTATAGAACATCATGTGGAAGAAAGTATGGAATACTAGGAAGTTTGAGACTAATGGTACCAAGCCCTAATGGATTGAGTTTTGACTTGTCTGCAACGTAGACTGCTCCATCAACATTGTAATTGAATTCTTCAAAGGAATCTCTTCTAAAAGTCATGGAAATTTCCTCTTGAAAAAAGAAACCAAGCATCTTCCATGAAGTAAGTGAAGCATTAAATAAGTCTTCAGTCACCCCAATGTTGCAATGTGCCACAACATAATGAGTGGATGTGGTGAAGTAAAATTCCAAGTGTGACAAAAACAATTCCTTTAGTCTGAGAGAGGGTCTAGCCACAAACAATACATTCTATGGAATATTTCCTTAGGTTAGAACCAAATAATAGGTCCTACCTCTTAGTACGCTTATCCCATTTGGTGATTACCTTGCTTGCTCGCTCCAACTATCTCTCGTTTCCTTCTTTGAGCACCTGAAACAAATAAACAACAGCGAACAACAACCATGATAATAGACAAATTGTATTTAACTTACTTAACAGGTAAAGAAACATTAATACATAAACATGTGAGATGACATATTATGTTGGAAATCAATCGATAGTTGCATACATATTAAATCAAGAAGAGATTACAACTGTTGTCTTGACGTTGTTGTTCTCCTCTGACAAATATAGGTTCCCACACACTTCTGTTAGCATTCCATGATGGCCTCAACGATGGTAGTCTTAAGGCTCTTACGTTTAGTCTTCACACTAAATAAAATTCACACATCTCCCTCGCAGATAAACTAGAGAGCTACAACGATGAATAATTTGTTGATTACTCCACAATCAAAACTTCAACTAGAGCCTAATTAGAACAAGCTTGTGCTTGGGAAAAATGGAGGTTTATATAGCATGGATGGAATGGAGATGGTTCATCTTATTATATGATAAGGTCTTATCTCTTAAGGTAGTTCCATCCTAATAGGGGAAAGGAGCCCAAACAGAACTCCTTGACTCCATCCAACCCAACCATTTACCAGACTTCTGTTACGAAGCTTCTAGAGCTGGAAACTTCAGCTCCTTATTTAAAAAACTTTCCAAAAGAGGATCAATGCGACTAAAACAAGGCTCAGTCACTCTGATCTGCGCTAGGGACAATTGTAATCCATGTATATTGGCACGAGGAGAATACAGGTCATTAACGCCGGTCCTGTAAACTTGGAAAAGCATAATATTTTTGGGAAACAATGTCAAAGGGAATTTCTCTACCGATGAAGAGGGAAAAAATGGGAGTTTATTCATGAAGGGAAAGAATGTAAGGTTCACTATAGAGGTCCTCCAAGATCATGGAATGGGGAGTATAGGGGAAATGAAAAAAAATTGTGTTACAAATGCCGCCTAAAGCGTGAATGCTGAACTAGAGTGGGGTGAAATGCCTTATGAATCAATGCGAGGAACTAGAGTCTGTCTTCAAAAAGCTTGAAATCAAGTACAAATACATATACATTACTGAAAAAAATTTGTCAAATGATACATGAATCGTGTTATGAATGAATCCATCAAGAGAATGATCATGTAAATTGATCTAGGCATGAGCCCAGCCATCCGATAAAGAGGATCATATCGAAACCAAGGTATGGTCGCAACCATCCAACAATGGGAAGGATCATATATGACAACTCATCGTATGGTCACAGCCACCCATATGAAAGTTATATCAACATTTTCATGTCACACTGCCTTAAAATCTAGACTTGTGTAAGCTGAGCCTAGGGTCTTGTGCTCCAACACGACCCAATCAAAGTACAAATTCTAACATGTGAATAGATGTGTTGACGTCAACATGCTATAAAATCACTTGATTACCAGCTGATGATGTAAACTGTTAACAAGTGTGAGAGAAACCACCAATAATGACAATGGTCCTCAAGTTATTATCAACACAATTCACGGCATGTGAATAAATGAATTGAAGTCAAACACCCATGAAATCACCCGATCGATAGCCAATGATGTGAACTTGTTGTTGAGTGTGAAGAACTTGCCATTAGGGCATGCAAGCTCTAAGGTACTGGAAGGGAGTGTCTCGGTCAACTTCTTGGATAATGAGCTAAAGGCGACAGGAAATCACCATGTCGAAGGAGGGCCATGATGTATCCCACATCAACAACACGAGACAAAGGGTTGCAAAATGATTTTGGATGATACAAAGAATCAGGGGTAAGTGTAACTGCAGAAGGACAAATCTTGAACATATCAGTGACACAACTCCCGATTTTGGTAGCTTTTGGACCCATAGGATTGGTAGTCATAATGACATGGAAGAGATCAAATGGAAGGAAAAAATGAACAACCCAACCCAGGAAGTTCAAAGATGGATTGAGGATATCCCACCCCGACAAGAAACAGAAAGCGTCATGTTCAGAAGTGGCCTGCTGACACGACTGATCGAATTTCCAAATTCCCCGTATCATTTTTGGCAGATACCCCAATTATTTTTTAATCGCAAACTTGAAGGGGATAACATGTGCTTGCATTGTAAGTCCATCCTTCAGATCAATCCGACCTAGTAAGTTTAATGATCCTTAAGAAGGAAAAGCTCGTGTTTGTCATGGTAATGAATCCAATGTCATTTAATATTTTAACGACTCCGACAAAGGTGTAACTCGGTATCTTTTTCATGTTTAGAGTGTTTGAAAAAGACACAGAAAGGAAAACTATGGTCCCTTTTTGCATATTTGTGTCTCTCAAGCCCTAAAAGGTAGAAAATGATACTTGAGAGAACCGCTTGACCATTTCAGTCAAGAAGTACCTTTTTCATAAACAGTTCATCCCAACTAGAAAAGGGGTAAACGTATACTAGGTAAATAACGTTTCACAGCCTTTAACAAGTTCAAAATGAGAAGAGATCGACAACCTTTTCATGTTTAAAGAGTCAAAAAAGAGCCTAAAAGTGGACCCCCTACTTTTATTTTCTTTTAATGAGTCAAAAAGGGAAAAATACTCAGGGATATTTTCATTTTTTTTGACTCAGAAAATAGCTTAAAGATGACTTGTCCTGTAGGAATGAGTGGTATAAAGGGTAGCAATTGGTTCCGACAATGATGTAACTACAAAAAACATGTAATGGTCAAGAGGTTCACTGATAAAACCACTCATCGTTGTAGTCCATCAGGAAAGGAAAAACAACCAAGTGAAAGCATATGATTGGCCAAAGAGATGGTGGCGATGGAATGAAACAACCAAGGCTCATTTAGCTGATAAAAACGACAATCACAAGATGTAAATTGGGCATCGATTCATGTTTACACAAGCTTGAACCATGGAGAACTATGCTTGGATTTGGTTTCATGTTTACACAAGCTTCAAACGAAAAAATATGCTTGATATAATTTTTCATTCCCCCAACATAACAACTCAATTGAGGTACATGCCCCCAAGCTTCATTTTGGTCAACTAGGTGGATGGAATGAAGGTTTAGTTTTGAGATCTTGGAAAGAATTGATTAGGATTATACGAGATCTTAATCAAAGACTCAATTTGGAAAAGGGAGTTGCTTCATTTTTTAATGAGGTTGACAGAGTAAAAGAACTATCCTTGGGACTCCATGTTTGAGTTTTTAATGAGCTTGACACAAGAAAAAGAACTATGCTCATATCTCTTGTTTCATTTTTATTTTTTTAATGATGTTGATACATGAACAAACAATCCTCGCACATTGTTTCATTTTTTAATGAGGTTTACACAAGAAAAATAACTATCCTCATTGATCTGATCATGGAGCATATGAGAACATGGCTCCCAAGAGGTCTTCATTAGATGGAAGAAGCATGCTCTAGGAAGAATACATGTCATTTGGTTCTAAAGACAGTTTGGGTTCCAATGCCACCAGTACATAATGTACTATACCGTCTGTGTGATCATCAACAAACACAAAGATGGAATGGTTATCCACATAATTGATCTATGGCGGGGAAGGTACTTCTTGAAAATAAGAGTCGATAGGGAATGATGGTTACATAGGAGGCACTTGGTGACCAATGAACGAAAGTTGATCAATAGTCACAATTCTCCCTTCATGCAGAAAACAAACCATATGAAAAAGTGAAGAAACAAGAGCTGCCATGACATAAATATAGTCACATCCAAGGAAAAGATTGAAATCTAAGGGACCTTGGACTACCATCACATCTATATAGACAGTCTTTCCTCCCAAAGTAATAGGAACTTTGGAAGGATCCCCAAGGGTTGACTGGTTGTTGAAAGCCAAAAAATTCTGAGTGATAGGCAGAAGTTCTGGGGAGCCGAAAGCTTGCCAAGTAATAGAAGACATGATGCTGATAGATGCACCTTCATCTAATATATTGTCATGTACTACCATATTATAGGCTTGTACTATGATCTGGAAAGGCACATAAGGTAGGAGGTAGAAAGCAATCAATGGACTCCAATGGAAGGAGACCAAAAAACTACTTGGTGGAGGTATCACATGATTTCCCCCATGCTCTGTAGGAATAGAAGAATGACTCTCCTTAACAACCGAGACGGGAGGGTCACTCTTCAATCCATGAGAATCTGAGCAGATGATAAGAACATGAGCAGCATGATCACCACTCTCTTCCAGAACAGAATGAGCAACTGGTGGTGAAACCAAGTCAACACTCTTTTCAACTAATGGTTGGCTAGGAATAAACACAAGAGATTCATGCTCAGGAAGAGTAGGATGGGCAAGAGATAAATCCAAGTCAATCTCTTTACCAACCGGGGAGAGGATCAAAAGAAAGCCTCTGATAACCAACAGGAAGTTGGGGTTGAGGAGATGCAAGGTTTTCCAAACCTTTGCAAGCTATATCCATAAGTGGGCAAAGGTGAAGAAGATGCTTCCCTTCACATAACCTACAGGGGAACCTAATCTTTCCCTTCTTATTACCATCATTAGTTGAAGGCGTAGCATCGACATGATCTCTAGAGGTCGATGGGGATGGTCGGTCCATGTCTTGAGACCATACCTCTAAGACTCTGGGAAATGCTAGAATAGTCTCAAAAGGACATGGTAACCCTTACACAACTTGCAAGGGAATCTGACCTTCCGTTGAGGATCAGAAGGTTTTTTCTACAGAAGGTGCATTTAAAGTAATAGCCGCACAGTTGGCCTCTCACTAATCTCACTTCTTCTTCTTCATCTTCTTCTTATTATTATTAGCCTTGTGGTTACTGGATTTCAATCTTTCACCAGACGAAGTAGAAGAAGAAGAGGAATAAACAACGGAAGAAGGGGAGAGGCCAACCTTAGAATCAATGTGATGTGATTCAAATGAAGGAGATGGTGGGGTAGGAGTTGGGACACTCGGGATCACAAAGGTCGAACATAACCAGATAGGTAAACCAATGGTTAACCCAAGGAGGGACAACGTTGCCATATAAGGAGCACCAACATTTCCAAAAGAAGGAAAAGGACTAGGATTCCCATTCGAGTGGAACCCTTGACTAGTATACTCTAGGAATGTTTCCATTGGAATCGACGTTTAAAGAAACACTAAGGAAGATAACTTTAACCAGGTATATTTCATGGGTAGTTAAGTTTAAGACACTGAAACAAAATTTTCCTTTTCATATTTTAAGAGTCAATAAAAGGATGAAAGGTGACTCTAGTTGCTTTTGGAATTAACAAGCTTGAAAGGACAAGTGCTCGATGATATTTTCAAATTTAAAGAGTCAATAAAGATCAAAAAATGACTACTCAAGGTACTCTAGGCATAAAGGATTACTGGGTAACCATGAACTGTAGAATATCTCTCAGCAAACCAAGAAGTACGAGCAGGAAATCTCCCTAAATGTTGTGTTCGTTGTATCATGTTTACAAAGTGGTAGACTCGGCTTGCAACGGATAAAGAATCACAAACCTAGTGGGGTATCCCTTTATATAAACGATGGTACGGGGCGCACAAGTCTATACTAGCCCTATCTAATGCCGAAGTGAATGACAACTTGTAGGTTTAAAGACACCCGAACACGTCTCTAGTCTAGAACTCTAAATGTGAGCGTTAAGTTTCAATGCTTCCTTAGGTTAATTTGATAAATTTTAATGGTTGATCTTGAACTAGGTTTCAATTACAAGACCCTACTACTGTCATTTGACAAAGCTCCTACATGAAAATATATGAGAAAAGAGGTCTTTGTCTTCGATGAAACTTCACACTAATTCAGAGGTACGAAACACAAAATCAATTCAACAATCAAAGAATGAAATATTTCTCTAATAAATCTCCTAAATGCACTTAATCTTCCCTTAACCATAAAATAAGTTCCATTTCATTTCCATGCCTATGATGATGCAATTCTAGTTTCTCAATAATGCTACGAATGCAATATTTTCACTTAAGTAAACTAGAATGATGTTCTCCTTTTCATAAAATGCAAAGTGAATCTTTCACATAAAGCAATTTTAATGAAAAATTTCACAATTTTGAACAAACAATCATCAATCAAATCCAAAGCATGAAAAATGAAACTAAAAACAACTTCTTCCCTGAATCGAACAAACCAAACACATAAATGATTGAATCGAGAAACCAAGCAATGTATTATATGCTTGGAAAGAGAAAAGAGACACTCAAAATAAGGGAACAAACAAGACTCTTTGACTCATTTAATTGAAAATGGAGCAACGAAGATGGGAGCCTGAAGAAGGGAGTCTGAAGGTCAAGGCACACTGGCACTGGAATGTGATAGATTCTGATTTTTTCTTAACTCAGAGACCAGCACTACTGCCTAAATGAAAACTAGCGCTAATCGACACGACTGATGTGATTGGCCAGACTACAACTAGCGTTTATGGGTTGATCGGTGCGATTGGCTAGAATACAAGTAGCACTGATTGAGGGATTCAAAGAAAAAATAAAAAAGAACTCCACACAGGGCTAGACTTAACACATCATAGGGTGGGCTAAACTAGCCAAGCACACAAACCAAGCTAAATGAAGCTTTATAGTCAGGGATAGCACAGTCAAAACAAGCTCAGAGGTAGAAAAAACAAGAGCAAGACACACTAGTCGAGATCTAGAGTAAACCCTAATCTTCACCTACAGGCATCGGCATGACTGTTTCTTAGTATATCGCGTTGACGAGCATGACTATCAGTGAAATAAGTGCGCTGGCCAAGGATGCAAGGAAAAATAAAAAAAAAATTCAAAGGCTGAGACTAGACTTGTTACTGTAAATTTTAGACCGAGAGCAGTGAACAAGGAAAAGCAAACAGAACTAAAGGGAAATGGTGATACTAGAAAAGTTCACACAAAACCATGAAATTACAAGCAAGCAAACATAAGGATGAGTTCCCCAACGGAGTCACCAATTTGTGGTGAAGTAAAATTCTAAGTGCGGACACAAACAATTCCTTTAGACTGAGAGCAGGTCTAGCCACAAACAAGACATTCTGTGGAATATTTCCTTAGGTTAGAGCCAATTAATAGGGTCTACCTCTTAGTACGCTTATCCCATTTGGTTATGACCTTGCTTTCTCACTCTAGTTATCTCTTCTTTCCTTCTTGGAGCACTTGAAACAAGTAAACAACAATAAACAACATCCGTGATAATAGACAAATTGTATTCAACGTACTTAACAAGTAAAGAAACATTGAGCCATAAACATGTGAGATGACATATTATGTAGGAAATCAATCAATAGTTGCAGATATATTAAATCAAGAAGATATTACAAATGTTGTCTTGATGTTCTTGTTCTCTTCTGACAAATCTGGGTTCCTACACACTTCCATTAGCATTCCATGATGGCCTCAACAATGGTAGTTTTAAGGTTCTTCCATTTAGTCGTCACATTAAATCAAATTCACACTTCTCCCTCACACACAACTAGAGAGCTGCAACTATGAATAATTTGCTGATTACTCCACAATCAAAACTTCAACCTAAGCCTAATTAGAACTATCTTGCACTTGGGAGAAAGGGAGGTTTATATAGCATGGATGGAAGGGAGATGGTTCCTCTCCTCATGGGATAAGGTCTTATCTCTTGAGGTAGTTCCATCCTAATAGGGGAACAGAGCCCAAACTGACCTCCTCAACTCCATTCGACCCAACCTTTTACCAAACTTCCATTACGAAGCTTCTAGAGCTGGAAGCTTTGGCTCCTTATTTAAAAACCTTTCCAAAAGAGGATCAACGTGACTAGAACAAGGCTTAGTCACTCCAGTCAGAACTAGGGATAGTTGTAGTCCCTGCATATCAGTGCAAGGAGGACATGGGTCATTAGTGCCGGTCTTGTAAACTTGGGAAAATAAAATATTTTTGGGAAATGATGCAAAAGGGAATTGTTCCTCTCATGAAGAGGGACACAATGGGAGTGTCTTCATGAAGGGAAAGAAGGAATGATTCACTATAGAGGTCCTCTAGGATCATGGAACGAGGAGTACAGGGACAGTGACAAAATGTTGTGTAACAGTAGACTCAAGTGATTTTCCATTCCTTTTATCTCATGATTTTCCTTTATCTCCATCACTTTCCCATATAATCCTTTCCCATGAGAGCTTACATGTGGAAGCATCATGACCATTTATGTTACGTCATATGAAATGAAGATCAAACCTTTCTCCTTCTAAATGTCTACCCCCTTCCTCTAAAATTATTCTTTCCACGTCCTCTTCTACTACCTCTTACCCTAGAAGAATATTGTGCATTATTTTTCTCTTTTTTTGCAAGGCACATAGATTATTCAAAAGATTGAGGAGTTTTATTCTTCCCAGAAGCCTTCTCTTTTTCAATAAAATTATTCTCATGGGAGTCAGAGAAAATCTCCTTAAGTTTTCCACTTGCTTGCACTGACTAAAGATAACATGAATAAGTGGGATATAATGCCTTGACACAGCTTGTGAGAGGAAAATCTATTTCAACACTAGTGGCTTTTATGTCATTCATAATAGATAACAATATTAGGTGTCAAAATTATGAAACTATATTAAGCATCCAAATCTCTTAAACTTCATTCAAAGCATGATCAATCCATGACATAAATTCATGTTGCAATGATGTTATATGATGTGACACCGGAAAATATTAAGCACTATGCAATAAGTCAATTATTGGCTTACTTCCTTTACATCTTATATATTGGATGAAAATAAAGTGCTATCCAATAGAAAATATGTAAATTCAATGAGTCAATCATTGAATTACTAGATGGTGCTTAATAATTTCCAGATGACACATGGTGCTTAACATTTATCATGTGACATCTAAATTTAAGATCGATTTGATCCATTGGATGAGAATAAAGTGATATTCAATGAAAAAGATGTAAAGTTAAAGAGCCAATTATTGGCTTACTACTTGGTGTTTAATATTTTCCATATGATTGTGCATAACATTTACGATTTAACACCTAAATTTAAGATGGATTTGATATCATAGAAGCATTGAAGGAATTGAACATTAATGATATGGTATGTTGAGAACTAAAGGAATTTAAATGCCATAAATTCATGTCCTGGTCGTTCTATATGATGTGACACCTAAGTTTAACATTTATCACACATTGATATGAATGACTATTGAGAAAGGGGTATGTTTTAGGGAGGCCCGCCTTTTAGTTTAATGTAGCCTCATGCTTATGTCTATGTTTTGAAGATGATGGATTTGATTCATGATTATTAGATAAAATTACATGATAAAATGGTTCAAATTCCATGTTTTATTTAAATTTAAAATTATCAAATATTTGTTTATTAAAATATAAATTTTAATTATTTAAAAAATAAATCAAGTGTACCTTTTTTTTAATCATTTAATAAAAATAGTTAACAAATAAAATATAATTAAATAATTTAAATACTTGTATGTTAATAAAATTAATTAAATCTAGTCAACACTTTTATATCGTACAAGTGAATCTTTACAAGTAACTAGTCAATAATGATACCACACCTCATAATGTTTAGTTGTTAATGAAACTACACTAGTTAATAAAATTAATAATGACAATGCAACATAGTCCTTGCCTCTACCGCTAATTAGTTGATTAAGGAAGTGTGGGTTCTATGTTTTTTCATTATTTGAGAATTCTCCATTTCCTGATCTATCATTTTTACTTCCTCCACACATGCTTGCTCCTCACCTCCGCATTCCTCACAATGAAGTCCACCTCCACACTTTGCACTTCTTTGACTTTTTCTACTGGTGGTTCTAGTTCAATAGGTTAAACCTTAATGAAATATTTTTAAATTCTATTTTTTATTAATTTTTCTATACAATATTTAATGTTTCTTTGTGAAGAGAATTTCTTGTATGAAGCTTTAATTATGTGAATTTTACAATGAATGCTTTCACTGTGTGAAGGAAGCTTCCTTCGGACCTCCACACTCTGGATTAGGTAAATCAATAAGGCTACAATATTATATGAGTTAAACCAATGCGAAGTGCAGAGGTGCAAAGGAAGCTTCCTCCATACAATGAAAGTTTTCATAATCTTCTAGTGGATGACAAATTAAAGCACATGAATAATTTGAAGAATAAAAAATGTAATTATAGCAATCAATTTAAAATGTGATGTTGAAGAAATGGGGTAAAGATATTAAGGTAGAATAATGAATTGATATCGAAGATATTTAACCCTTAAATATTAGAAGTTGATTGACTATATTGTCCATTAATTGAACTAGGCATTGACTTGATTTAGTTATGATAGACTTATATATTTATTTATTCATTTTTTATTTATATAAAATAAAAAGTAATATAATTTAATAATAAATAAAAGTGTTTTGAAGAATTAAGAATTTTATAATAGTCAAATAAGTGGTTCCACACACCTTCACATTTCATAAAATCCTGCACACATCTATGTATTTCATAGAATCCCTCTCACACCTTCGTAACTTTGCACAACTTCTCACACCTCCAATTCCAAATGATCCTCCACAAACCTCTATATTTTGTAAAAGCCTCCTCACACCATGGTAGGTATGAGTTATATATATATATATATAATGACATCTCTTCAAAGCTTCAAGCATGATTGATGCAAAATTTTATAAAATCATATATTTTTTATTTTCAAGTTAAATATTTCATGTCATGGTTTATGAAAGAGAAGAATTCTGTTTAATTAAATAATCTAGCTACACATAGGATGCAGCCAAAATACTTATATATTTAGTGGTTTATATTCAATTAAACGAAATAAAAAGTGGAACAAATATTGAGCAAATCGTTTAACAGTAAAATTTTGACATCCATGATAACGTCTACAAGATTGTAAATCCCACATTGTTGATAACCTTTCATTTATATTCATTGTATGTTCATCATTCACATATATCTTCGAGTAGTCAAGAAACATATCCTAATGAAATTTTAAAACTTATAGCTTTTGACCATGATAAGCCACAAATATACGATTTCTACATTCAATTATTGTATCATGTTATGTGTATGTGAAGTTGTGAGGAGGCTTTTATGAAATGCAAAGGCGCATAGGTGTGAGGATGCTTTTATGAAATTCAGAAGTGTGAAAAGGTGTGAAGGAGGATTTGGAATTAGAGGTGTGAGACATCCACTTTTCATAAAATCCTCTAAACAAATTCACACACCTCATACGTTCGATTCCAAAATCATCCTCTAAACACCTTCATATTTCATAATAGCCTTCTCACACCTCTGCACCTCCACACACATTATCACAAATCTTATTCCAAATCCTCTTACACACTTCTCACACAACTTTGCATCTCATAAAATCCTCCTAATCTCCTCACACCATAGTAGCCATGAGTTCAATATATAATGGTGGCTTCACCCAATGAACCTTACACATAACATGTGCGTTCGTGGAATACTAAACAATACCATTAATTTGACTACATATTGGAAAATACTTCTAAAAATATCATTATTTAACCCGCTACCAATATGAACCCAATGCATCTTCCTAATTTAAAAAACCATAATTTAACTATATATTGTAGGTATCCATTTTTTCATTAACATTTTTTGTACCCTTTTATATTTTTTCATTAACATTGAGCTCAAATGTTTTTACTTGCCAATATAAAAACTCTTTACCCGATATTATATGCTCAATATATTCTGTCATTTTTTCCTTAATATATATCACCCAATATGAACCCACGTGGTATGTTATTTCTCCCCCAATGAAGCCCCCATGAAATATATAATGAATTCTCTATAAAACTCCAAGCATGATTTATGCAAAACTTTTCTAATTTTTTTTTTAATTTTAAGTTTACATGTTTCATGGACATGGTACATGAAGGAGAAGGCTTATTCTTAAGCAAATGATCCAACTACACATAAGATGAAGTTGGAACACATATATACTTAGTGGTTTACAATCAATTAAATGAAATAAAAAAATGGAACAAATCTCAAGAAAATTGTTTAACAGTAAAATTGTGACATCCATGACAACCTCCACAAGATTGTAACTCCCACATTGTTGATAACATTTCAGTCATATTTCATTATATGTTCAAAATTCACGTATATATTTGAGTAAGTCAAGAAGCATAACCTAACGAATTTTTGAAACTTATATATTTTAACTATGAGAAGCCACATATATATGCTTTATCCATTCAATTATTATATCATTTTGTGTGTATGTGAAGGTGTGAGAGATTTTTATGAAATGCAGAGGTGTGAAGAGGGTCTTCCATGGCATGATGGGAATGTCTATTGGCATGCTAGACATTTCTCACATGTAACATATGTCTCTTACACACAGATGACAAATGTTGGATAGGCTTCTCACTATACTGGGCATGACTTCTCTTGGTATGTTGGGCATTTTAATATGTGGGATTTAATTCGTCCACCCTCGATTTATGTGTTTCCTTTGATTTCTATGTTTCCTCTCTAGCTACCCTTGCTTATGTATTACCCAACAGTCAATTACCTTGTTGTGAGACAAGCACACTGCCCCTAATGACATGTCACATCAACCATAAACTTGCTTCCTAATATATGCCAACCAAATTGATGGTTGAAGTCGACCTTGTTCACCCACTCCACAATTTAGACGATCTTTCATGATGGGTCCTAACACATGGGAATTCAATGCACCATGATATTTTGCAAGAACACCTCCCTAATTAGCCAAAATCAAGGAAATTGAGTGTGGACCCTGGTCCATGGGTGAGTGCATTATCTTCCTGGAGATTCATATAAAGAGAGAAACCTCTTCAGGACGCAAATGATAGGATTATTCTCTTAATGATGGGTGAAGGTTAGAAAAAGCTAGAGGTAAGTGATATCTAGAGTTGGGACTTCTAAGGTGATATAAGATTAAACACTGGCTTTGGATTGTTTTGTGGACTGTGTTATCACTCAGGTTGTCCCTAGGCTCCTGTTTAGGGATACGACCGAGGTAACCACAAACCAATCTTTGGATTGCAGGTTCTAGCCCACCTTCAATCAGAGAGGGCTCTCTCTTAATGCTTCAACTTTGTTGATGATTCTAGGCTAGATTTTGGCTCGGGGCTTTTTTGTTTGTTTTTGGATGGAAGGGAGAAATCTCAAGCAAAGAGGCAAGGTAAGGTGTGATAAGTTTCAAACCATTGGGCATGGAGTCATGGATTAAGGCTTGCTATTGCGTTTTCTTCGTCACAAGAGGATTAAGGTGTGAGATAGCCACACATGATACAATTATCAATCTACTGAAAGGATGGAATGACGATCAGAGATGAAAGGCAAAGGAGAATCATTTCATCATACTAAAAAGAGGAGAAGTGGATGAATGGTTATCTAGGAGCAGCTAAGAATTCCTAAACTCTCATTCATATGCGAGAGAAACAGCGTAAACAAGATCATTTAAGTATACATGCTCATAACTATTTCTGATGAAAACATGAAAAAATGCAGAAATTGAGCTTATGGTGTAGTTAAACAAATCCTAAGCTATTCTTCTTTTCTGCACTTTAGATGGCGGAACAGTGGTAAAACAAACATGAAAATTAACAGAGTTGAGAAACACTTATTGAACCATGTAGAAGCACATGAATTCCATAATCACTCCTCGGCCCATTAAACACATCAAGCAGTTTCGAAATCCATGCTTTCAGCAGTCTTTGATTATAGAAAATATGACAGTTACAGTGCAGGTCTCTACTTGAAGAAAATGTCAAGAAAAAGATTAAGCAATGTCCTCGACTTACCCACAAACCAACCCCTCACTACATCTTTCAGGGTGCTATATATAAGAAAAATATCAAAAAGTCATTTATTACATTTGACCTAAACAGGTCTGCTGGAAAAGCTTTTCTAAAACCTAAGTGTCGTTGGAATTAAATGCAAGTAAGTCCTTCGGGCCGCGCCAGAGGCAACTGAATCAAAAAAGACTGCAATGTGTCCCTTGGAGGCTCGATGTGGTGCTATTGGAGTAACTGTGCTTCGGGACCTGTAGTTCTGTTCTGGTGCGAGTTAAATGTGCAATAATTGTGATTTGAGGTTTTTTGAGTGGTTTGGCCCTCTTTCTTTGACTTTGCTAGAAGGTGTTAAATGTTCTCCTGCTTTGGGCCGCTGCTTAAGATTTTCGCTGATACTCTTTTTCGCTACATTGATGGGTTTCAATGCCTGCTGATACTCTTTGACACGCTTGTTCCCTGATGATTTGATCTGATACACTTTAGTCTCTGTCATTGGCCCTTTGCTGTCTTTAAACCGAATTAATTTGGCAAAATCGGACGATTTCGGGCTTTTTCGGCGCAAAACGGGCCAAGGAATCAAAAGATTCCCCAAAGATTCCCCAAAATGGCCTATTTCCCATAGCGATGCGCGATTAGCGCTTTGCGCTAATTGTGCATCAAAAACTGCCTCTGTTTCTTGTTCTAGAGCTCCGAAGTGCGATTTCTTTTCCTGCGCGAATTTTCAGTTTCTTGGCTGCTGACATCAGCATGACGTCAGTAGTACAACGGATGACGTCAGCCTGCTGATGTCAGTGGTGGGTCCTAGTACAGATGTGACGTGGTGGGGGCTCATATTTCAAGGCGATGTGATCGAAATATCGCATCAGGAGGGAACGGGAAGGTGTTTTAGTTGGACATTCGGCGCTTGCGACTACCGATCGCCGATATCGCGATATCACGTCGGGTAATGACGGGTGGGGCATAACTTATATGGTGAGAATATTGTGCTCTTGCGATGCGAGCTGGCTTACAAGGATCTGCAGAGTGTTAAGGAGGTCGACAAGGGGTTTGTTGCGGTTGGAAGGAGTGAGTAAGTGAGTCAGAAAGGCATTTGAGGCTTCGGAAGGGGTCCGATAACCTAAAAAAGGGAGTTTATACTCTAGAAGGAGTCCATTGTATTTGGAATATGGTTTGAAGGGGCAGCATGTGGGTTCTTGCTAAGTTTGAGGTAAACTAAACAATTCCCGGGGGTACTTATGGTTATTTTTCAAATAGGGGGAGGGATATTTACATAGGGGATGACTTACATAGTTTTAGTAGGGTGATGGGAAAATATAGGGAGTTAAATAATAATGTGAGTAGTTAATATGGAGATGGTAAGAAAGCGCTAAGTTTGGGAGATCTTAGGCTGCAACGAGGGGACAAAACCTTATAGAGAGAATATGGAATATCTTTGAGCAAAGCAAATCTTCACCCAAGCTAATGATATGAAAATGATGGAACATAAGAGGTATCAAGCAGATCTTGACCTCTTTTGGGGAGATTAGTTAATGATTGGGGGAGATGGAGAGAGGGAGTTAGTTATACCTGTTTTTGAGCTTCTCACATAGAACTGCCTGGTGATTGTGTCCTTAGTAAAGATGACACCTGGAAACCTGGAACTAATCAGCAATCAAGATTCAGCAACCTCAAAACTACCTACCCAGCCTACTTACCTAACATTTTTTCTTCTTTTGGTTTGGGTGCACTTAGACTTGCAAACCCATCATTTCAATTTTTCTTTTTTTATGCTTTCCTATCTACAAACTACCCTTATTCCATCCGAGGGCCCAGATTAAGCTGTTGGGCTCCTTTGATTCTCTACCTATCTAAGAATCTGCCAAGATTAAGCTATTTGGACAGATTTACATTCTCTATATTCTAAAACAGGAAATTTAAACCTAGGGAGACAAGATTAAGCTGTTTGGACCTCCCTTTAACTGAAAATTGGCGACACCGGGATAACTTCTCAAAATTTGGAAGGCAGTTAAATGAACTCTGAGTATCCTTCTTCGCTTGGAGACTGTTAAGAAAATATGGAGCATTGCAGCATGCAAAGTATGACATATTTGGCCTGTAAAATGTCATCATGAAATATGAGTAACCTGCTGCAGCAGGAGGCTTAACAGTGGCTCCACTTGGGGATGTTTCTCCTTGTGAGAAGCCAAGAACAGCAGGTCAGATTTTCCTTGTATTCTTTAATTGTTGCTGTTCTCTGCAAAATTCCCTTTGTTGGTTCCGCTTATTAATCCTACCTACTACCCTAACCAGCCATTACTTTGCTGTCAGGTGAATCAAATAACCAGTGCAGCCACTTAAGCAACTGTAAAAAAGAGATGAACTGGCTGACTGATTGTTAACGAACTTGGACGCACTATTCGGTCATGTGCCCCCATAATCAAAATTGTGGCATAGAAAGGTTACTCTTAATGTATTTGGTCTTCACCGAGAACGAATGCTAAAGAACTTGAGTTAAGAAGAAGTTCCATGTAGTCTGCAATAGGATCAATAAAAACATTATGTGGGATAGTTTCTTTTGGGCCTTCTTGGTTAGATGGAACAGCTGCATACTTGGTAATAAGCCCTGCAACCGATCCTTCAGTCTTTGCCTTGAAAACAACATTATCCTCAATCTGTAAGTCAGAAGGCAGTAATATTTCCCTCTGGCTTGGGGAAACAACATTATCCTCAATCTGTAAGTCAGAAGGCAGTACTATTTCCCTCTGGCTTGGGGAAACAACATTATCCTCAATCTGTAAGTTAGAAGGTAGTACTATTTCCCTCTGGCTTGCGGGAGGAAGATTTAGGAAAAAAATTTTAGGATTGCGAAAACTATATGACTGAATTTGAAATTGCAAGAGTTCAATTTCATTTTCATATCTTTTAACAACTAACTCAAGAAAAAGTTTACTCGAGCGTCCTGCTGTTTTTAACAACACCAATCTGAAAAATTCTTCATTAAGCTCAAGTTCTGATAAACTTTCCCTGAATTCATCTAAAGCTTTATCAAATGAAAGATCTTCCACGAACCCGGTCATCATGTCTTATTGTTAATTCTTTGGAATATGGACTCTTTGGTTGTAAAATTGGTTCGTTCCTCAGTGGAGCCTTGATTGAAAATGAAGTGGAGTCGCCAGGTGGATGCCTTAACTTTGAAGTGCCTGATCCCTATCCACCATCAAAGATCAGAACTAAACATGAAAATCTCTGAAGAAAAGGAGCACTTTCTCCAGAAAGTGGGGTTTACAGTATTGAACAAAATGATTTAGTTCCCTAGTGGAGTCGCCATTATGTTATCACTCAGGTTGTCCCTAGGCTCCTGTTTAGGGATACGGCCGAGGTAACCACAAACCAATCTTTGGATTGCAGGTTCTAGCCCACCTGCAATCAGAGAGGGCTCTCTCTTAATGATTCAACTTTGTTGATGATTTTAGGCTAGCTTTTGGCTCAGGGGTTTTTTGTTTGTGTTTGGATGGAAGGGAGAAATCTCAAGCAAAGAGGCAAGGTAAGGTGTGATAAGTTTCAAACCATTGGGCATGGAGTGATGGATTAAGGCTTGATATTGCGTTTTCTTGGTCACAAGAGGATTAAGGAGCGAGATAGCCACACATGATACAATTATCAATCTACTGAATGGATGGAATGACGATCAGAGATGAAAGGCAAAGGAGAATCATTTCATCATACTGAAAAAGAGGAGAAGTGGATGAATGGTTATCTAGGAGCAGTTAAGAATTCCTAAACTCTCATTCATATGCGAAAGAAACAGCGTAAACAAGATCATTTAAGTATACATGCTCATAACTATTTCTAATGAAAACATGAAAAAATGCAGAAATTGAGCTTAAGGTGTAGTTAAACAAATCCTAAGCTATTCTTCTTTTCTGCACTTTAGATGGCGGAACGATGGTAAAACAAACATGAAAATTAACATAGTTGAGAAAAAATTATTGAACCATGTAGAAGCACAGGAATTCCGTAATCATTCCTCGGCCCATTAAACACATCAAGCAGTTTCGAAATCCATGCTTTCAGCAGTCTTTGATTATAGAAAATATGACAGTTACAGTGTGGGTCTCTGCTTGAAGAAAATGTCGAGAAAAAGATTAAGCAATGTCCTCGACTTACCCACCAACCAACCCCTCACTACATCTTTCATGGTGGTATATATAAGAAAAAAATCAGAAAGTCATTTATTACAATTGACCTAAACAGGTCTGCTGGAAAAGCTTTTCTAAAACCTAAGTGTCGTTGGAATTAAATGTAGGTAAGTCCTTCGGGCCGCGCCAGAGGCAACTGAATCAAAAAAAGACTGCAATGTGGCCCTTGGAGGCTCGATGCGGTGCTGTTGGAGTAACTATGCTTCGGGATCTGTAGTTCTGTTCTGGTGCGAGTTAAATGTGCAATAATTATGATTTGATGGTTTTTGAGTGGTTTCGCCCTCTTTCTTTGACTTTGCTGGAAGGTGTTAAATGTTCTCCTACCTTGGGCCGCTACTTAAGATTTTCACTGATACTCTTTGTCACTACATTGATGGCTTCCGCCGCCTGCTGATACTCTTTGACACGCTTGTTCCCTGATGATTTGATCTGATACACTTTAATCTCTGCCATTGGTCCTTTGTTGTCTTTAAACCGGATTAATTGGGCAAATCGGGCGATTTCGGGCTTTTTCGGCACAAAACGGGCCAAGGAATCAAAATATTCCCCAAAGATTCCCAAAAACGACCTATTTCCCGTAGCGATGCGTGATTAGCGATTCGCACTAATTGCGCATCGAAAACTGCCTCTATTTCTTGTTCTGGAGCTCCGAAGTGTGATTTCTTTTCCTACGCGAATTTTTGGTTTCTTGGTTGCTGACGTCAGCATGATGTCAACAGTACAATGGATTACGTCAACCTACTGACGTCAGCGGTGGGTCCTGGTACAGATGTGACATGGTGGGGGGCTCATATTTGAAGGTGATGCGATGAACTTCTTTGATGCGATCGCAATATCACATCGGCGGGGAACAGGAAGGTATTTTAGTTGGACATTCGGCACTTGCGACTGCCGATCGCCGATATCGCGTCGGGTAACGACGGGTGCGGCATAACTTATATGGTGAGAATATTGCGATCTTGCGATGCGAGCTGGCTTACTAGGATCTGCGGAGTGTTAAGGAGGTCGGCAAGGGGTTTGTTGTGGTCGGAAGGAGTGAGTAAGTGAGTCAGAAAGGCATTTGAGGCTTCGGAAGGGGTCCGATAACCTAAAAAAGGGAGTTTATACTCTGGAAGGAGTCCATTGTATTTGGAAGATGGTTTGAAGGGGCAGCATGAGGGTTCTTGCTAAGTTTCAGGTAAACTGAACAATTCCCGAGGGTACTTATGGTTATTTTTCAACTAGGGGGAGGGATATTTACATAGGGGATGACTTACATAGTTTTAGTAGGGGGATGGGAAAATATAGGGAGTTAAATAATAATGTTAGTAGTTAATATGGAGATGGTAAGAAAGCGCTAAGTTTGGGAGATCTTAGGCTGCAATGAGGGGACAGAACCTTATAGAGAGAATATGGAATATCTTTGAGCAAAGCAGATCTTCACCCAAGCTAATGATATGAAAATGATGGAACTTAAGAGGTATCAAGCAGATCTTGCCCTCTTTTGGGGAAGTTAGTTAATGATTGGGGGAGATGGAGAAAGGGAGTTAGTTATACCTGTTTTTGAGTTTCTCGCATAGAACTGCCTGGTGATTGTGTCCTGAGTATAGATGACACCTGAAAACCTGGAACTGATCGGCAATCAAGATTCAGCAACCTCAAAACTACCTACCCAACCTACTTACCTAACATTTTTTCTTCTTTTGGTTTGGGTGCACTTAGACTTGCAAACCCATCATTTCAATTCTTCTTTTTCACGCTTTCCTATCTACAGACTACCCTTATTTCATACGAGGGCCCAGATTAAGCTGTTGGGTTCCTTTGATTCTCTACCTATCTAAGAATCTGCCAAGATTAAGCTGTTTGGATAGATTTTCATTCTCTATATTCTAAAACAGGAAATTTAGACCCAGGGAGACCAAGATTAAGCTGCTTGGACCTCCCTTTAACTGAAAATTGGCGACACCGGAATAACTTCTCAAAATTTGGAAGGCAGTTAAATGAACTCTGAGTAGCCTTCTTCGCTTGGAGAGTGTAAAGCAAATATGGAGCATTGCAACATGCAAAGTATGAAATATTTGGCCTGTAAAAATGTCAATCATGAAATATGAGTAACCTGCTGCAGCAGGAGGCTAATAGTGGCTCCACCTGGGGATGGTTTCTCCTTGTGAGAAGCCAAGAACAGCAGGGCAGAATGCCTTGTTTTTCTGTTATTGCTCTATTTTGAATGTCTTCTTCCTGACCGTTGGATTGATTTGAACCTTTAGACTTGGTAACAGCTCTTTCCTTTGCTTGTGCTGCTGTTGAACTGCAAAGCACTGCCTGCTTTCTTCTGCGTGCTCCAGCATTATGGATTCTTACAAAAATTAGATACTGGTATATACAAATATGTACAAGATAAAACATCGCCTGCTCTTTTCAATCAAGCGGATCATTGTAGTGCTTTAGCATTCGGCCATTGACCGGGCCTTCTTCAGCTGTGCTTCCATATGGAGATTTGAGAAAATAGGTATTATTGCCTTGCACAACACTGATAATGTATGGACCTTTCCACAGAAAATCGAATTTTGCGTGTTTGCCCTTGTCTTCTCTTCGCGAGTCCCATCTTAGAACTTTGTTGCCTACCCAGAAATCCTCTGCTTTGGTCTTCTTATCAAACATTTTCTTGAGTTTTTCCTGCAGTATTTGAGCTCTGTTGAAGACTTGTTCTCTGGTTTGCTGAAGGTGAATGGTTTGATTAACTCTTCTCTGCATGTCATTCGGTTCAGCTTGAATTTCTTACAACAATTTGATAGTAGGTATGCCCAGAGATGAAGGGAACTTGGCTTCCAGGCCATATACAAGTTCATAAGGGCTCATCCCGATGGATTTCTTGGTGGAAAGTCTGTCTGCCCACAGAGAATTTGTGAGCTTCTTGTGCCAGTTCTTTTTTTTTTTCTTCCAGCAGTTTCTTTATGATATTGATTAGGCTTTTGTTGGAAGACTCGGCCAAGCCATTAACTTGAGGGTAGTAAGCTGTTGAGTGGCCTAAGGTGATGTGGTATTTATGGCAAAAGTTGATGATTTTTTTGGATTTGAAAGCAGCAGCGTTGTCAGTAATAATTTTCTCAGGGCAGCTGAATCTAGAAAGGATATTGCTCTCAAGGAATTGGATAATGGTGGAGTCATTGGCTTGCCTACATGGGATGGCTTCAATCCACTTAGTGAAATAATCGATGGCTGTTAAAATCCACTTGTGTTGGCCTGAGGAAGAGGGATGGATTTCTCCAATGAAGTCAAGACCCCATTGTTGAAAAGGTTTCTCGGTTGAAATGGGCTTAAGGGGCAAGGGCAGTAGTTTTCTTTTCCCTTCAAAGATTTGGCATTTGTGGCATGAGATAGCAAACTTCTTTACATCTGCAAGTAAAGAGGGCCAGTAATAACCAGCCTGTAAGATCTTGTCAGCCGTGGATTTCCAATACAAGTGTCCTCCACAGTCCCCTGCATGGAATTCTTTCATGATGTTGTTAGTTTCATTTATAGTTAAACATTTAAGCAAAATAGCTTCGTGATTTTTCCAAAATAAAGCATCATCTATGACACAAAATCTTGATGATTTCATCCTTAAAAATCTTTTCTTGGTTCTGGACAATCCTGGGGGAGCACACAGGTTTAACAATACAAAGCAAATATCAACGTACCATGGGGATTGCATGAAGGTTTCACTGATCTGTGGAGTCGCCAGCTCCGGTTCATTGTCTAGTTGATTAATGTCTAATGCTTGGAAGTTTGTTTCGAACATTAGTTTGGCTAACCCTTGTCCTTTTATGAGCTTGGTGGGCTTTATTTCAATGTCGTATTCCAGGATGCTGGCAATCCACTTGCCTCTTTTGCCTTCCAGTCCCTCTTGAGTTAGTATATCTTTTACGACAACATTAGGGACATAGGCAATCACATGGGAGTATAGGATGTAAATTCTGAAATCTTTGATGGCTTTGACCAGGGCATAGGCCTCTTTTCCATGATCTGAAATTTCAAGGGTGGCGTCCTCAGGCTCAGCTGAAGAAGCAATTTGCTTTTCGTTGCCCTGATTCATCTTTCTGGCAGGAGGACCAACAGCTAGTAGTGTTGTTCAGATATGCGAAGGAAAAAATGATAAAATCTCTGTCGAATTGAGGAACTGCGTGAGGACAGGTGTTTGAGTTAGGGCAGTTTTTATACTCTCAAAAGCCTGCTTGGCTTCAAGGGACCATTTTACCTTGGCATCCTTCTTCAGCATGTTGCTCAGTAGCCTTATTAGCTCAGCTAGATTTGGGATAAATCTCCTCAGGAAATTGATCTTTCCCAGGAATGCTTGCAGTTCTTTTATGTTTCTAGGATAAGGGATTTGAAGGATAGCTTGAATTATTTCCGGGTCAATTCTAATCCCATCTTTTCATATTATATGGCCTAAAAGTTTGCCTTCCTCCAGGGAAAACAGGGACTTCTTAGGATTCAAGGAAATGTCGTATTTCCTACATGTCATGAAAATTTGCCTTAAGTGCTTAAGGTGTTCTTGGTCAGATTTGGAGAATGGGGTCAGGTCATCGAGATAAACTATGAGGAAATCATGTATCTCTTTAGCAAATGCAATATCCATTGCCCTTTGAAAGGTAGCACTGGATTTTTTTAGCCCAAAAGGCATTTTAATGTACTTAAATGTTCCCCAGGGTGTGGTAAAAGTTGTCTTGTCCTGGTCATCCAGGTGAACAAGTATTTGATTAAATCCTAAAAATCCATCTAGTAAAGAAATTCTAGAGAAACCCACTACTCTTTGCAAGATATGATCCATTTTGGGCAAGGGGTAGTGGTCTTTTAGAGAGACCTGGTTTAAATTTCTCAAGTCTACACACAGTCTTATCTCTCCTATTTTTTTTCTGGTGGGAACTAAGTTAGACACCCATTCAGAGAATCTGATGGGTGCAATGATACCTGCTTCAAACATTCTCTTTATTTCTTTTTCAATCAAGGGAAGAAGCATGGGGATGATTCTTCTAAGTTTCTATTTGAATGGTTTTTGATTTGGTTTTAGGGGAATAGTATGTTGAATTACTGAAGTGTCATAGGACCCAAGTCCTGGTAACTCTAGGCAAATACATCTTGGAATTCTTTGAACAAATCCACATATTTCGGTTTTTGGTCAGGGGGCAGATTTTTGAACAATTTAATCATCCTAGGATGCTCTGCTGTTCCTATGTTATGTTCGTCTATGGCAGCATTCAAAGGTTCCATCTTTGGCTTTCTGGGCACATCGTTGTCATCAAACATGCTTCCAATGGAGTAAGGCCGGCAGGTAGAACATTACTTTTCAGATCAATAAACTCATCCTCTACCTTGGTTGTTTCCTCTGAACAGATTTGTTTTAGCTGTTCTATGTTTGTATTGTTGAAAACAGTTGGGTTAATGATTTGTTTAGCTGTTGCAGCTGTTATAGTCAGGTGGTTTTCTTCTGCTAATTCTTGTGAGTCGGCCATCGCATCCATGTTAATGTTTGTGTTGGAAAATTCGTCCTCCAAAGTTAAGAAACTGTTAATCTGGGCATTATCTTGGAATACTTGCCAATCCTTGACATTGTTAGGGACTGAAGGTCTGGGTTTTATTTCAGCGGTGAAATGGTGATTTGGTTCAAAGGGAAGCTTGCATGTGCTAGCAAAGGTTGCTAGGCTATGGGCATGAATATTGTGATCTCGTGCAATTTTGCCAGCTTAAATTCACTGAAGGCGTTGAGTAATTCGGTGGCAGCAGCTCTGTAAAGCTCTCATTCTACTATCATTAGCGACAAATTTACCCTTTATTTGTTGTATAATCAAGTCCGAATCACCTAGGATGGAGACTTTAGTAGCTCCCAGGGTTTTGAGCAACTTGAGGCCTAAGAGAAGAGCTTCATACTCCGCCATATTGTTTGTACATCTGAAATTGAGTCTATAGGCATGGCCTTGTGTGTGATTATCATGAGTATTGTAAATCCGCACTCCAGCCCCTGCTCCTAGCTTGTTAACTGAACCATCAAACTCCAAATACCATGTGACTTCTTGTTTCAGGTTTGTATTGAGAGTTTCAGCTGTTTGAGGACCAGGCAGACTGGTAATTCCTATTTCGGGATTTTCTTCTTGATGTTTGTTGGTTGCCTTAGCTGTTGAGACAATTTCATGGGTATTGGCAACCATTTTTCATTGACGTACGTTCCTTGCTCCAAAGATAACGACTTATCATCAGTTGGAGGGCTAGTGTTATCATTAAATAAAATAAAAGAATCCATATCATAATGGATTGAGTATATTGGAAAATTTTGGGGTTTTTCCTCACTGCTTACCGCATACTTCATTAATGTTTCTCTATATAGTCTCTTTGGTTGCCCAAAGACAGATATAGTGGCATAAGAGAGGTCGAGGTGAAGGGATCCTTGCAATTTTTCTCCCCACGATCTGGATAGGAGCATACCATACTTTGTGGGAATGTCGGCTACTACTACATCCATTAAGATTGTCTTGTTGGGGAATTGGACTAGAGAGACACAAAGGTCTTTGATCAAGCCTAAACATTTGACCTGACTTCAATCAAAGGAATACAAATCTTTGTACGGTCTTGTGACATCGAGGTTCAACCTTTCCATTACAACTTTGGGCATAAGATTATGTGAGGCACCTGAGTCAAACATAACATTATGCATTATTTTGTCATGTATGTGCAGGCTGACATAAAAAGGTGGAACAGGTCCATATGTTGTTTTTCCGTCAACTTCTGGACCGAACAGTAGTTCAGGGGTATCATCTAAAGCGTTTACATCATCCCTTACTTCTGGTAATTGAAGCGACCTCTGAATTTGTTGTCAGTATACATCATGCTTAGCAAGTTCCGAGAGGGGAATGGAAATCTTGAGTTTTCCAATCTCTGCTTCTAAACTGAATGGTTTTTCCGATGAGTTCTTGGCGTTGATCGTGGTGAATTTCTCTTTTTCAGGCATACTCTCTATGTTTTCTTTCGGAATGTCAATGTCATGATGTATGACAGTTTGTGATATTTCTGTTTTGGGAAGATTTTTGGTAGGGCTATTCAGATCTTCTTTTGGGGAGGAGGGAGGTAGAGGCTGATCAATAGGAGAGTGTGTGTCTGTTACATCCTCCACAGTAACCTGATGAGGGTTTGGGACCGAGCTGTCAGCTGGTTGATTGTTGGTGATCTTTCCTTTAGTTTTGTTGAGCTGTTTGCTATCTTTTATTCTGCTGGGTGGGGGAACATCAATAGTCCTTGTTCTTAATTTGTATTGCTTGTGTACCTCATATACAGCAGTATCATATCCTTGTTTAAAGTCAAAGGACTCTCCCGACTTGGTGTGAAATTATTTTGCATCACGGTATGGTCGGTCTTCTTCTGTGAGGAAGATTGGCTGTTCTTTTTCTGAATCTATCAGGTTCATATGAGTCCCATCTGTGGGCTCAGCGGATGTAGATGCTTCCGCATAGTTTTCTTGAAAAGGAGGCCTAATATCATGGTCCAGACTGGCCCTCCCAACGTTCGTGTTTTGGGTTTTTCTGAAGTTTGGGTTCCTTATGGCATTGGGCTGTTGACCCTCCCATGAAGTTTTTCTCTCAAAATTGTCTACTCTATCTCCCGGCTTGTGGATGCCATTGATGATAGCATCTAGCTTCTGATCAAAGGCTGAGGGTTCTTCTTTGAAATTGGTTCTTCTCTCAGTTCTAGTTCTATTTCTTTTAGCAATTAGATTTGCTTCCACACTCACTACAGCGTCTTGCATTTCTACAAGGCTTTGAGGGGCTCTTTCCCTTAATTGATATGCCATCTCAGCATCAAAGCCATCCGGGAATTTGTATAAAGCGAGGTCAGGTGGAGGTCTTAAATTTTGTGGTATTGCATTGTAAACATTGTTAAACCTTACAAAGTAATCCAGAACAACTTCCCCAGGTCCTCTTTTGATATTATCATACTCGGACAGTATGTGCAGGGGGTCTTTCTTTTTCTCCCATCTGTTAATGAATGCCTGGTATAAGGCTTCAGGGTTTACTATAGAATTGGGTGGAAGTGCCCTAAACCAGGTTCTCACATAACCGGTCAAACTTTGGACAAAAATCTTCATTCTTACACTCTCATTGTCAATCTCATAACTCTCGAAATAATCCTGCATTTTCTTTGTATGCTGTTGGGCGGTGCAGGAGGTTGTGCCATCAAAATAGGTGATTTTTGATTGGTAGTCCTGAGGCATAGCCCCGGGATTAGCAGGCAATTGTAAGGGTGCATATGTAGCCATGATGATGGGGATAAGCGGAACAACTAAAGCAGCGGGGATGACAGGAACAACCGGGGTAGAAGGAGTAGTTGTGGTAGTAGGAGTATGGGATGGAGGTGTAGAGGAGCTGCTTGGAGAAGGAGGTGATGAACCAGGGGAACTTGGGGTTGACCGGAATAAAACTTTGACAGGGGTTGGAACACTGCTTGGCTGAACTGCTTCAGGACTCGCAGCAGCTTGGTCTTCTTTTTGCTTTTGTTTTCTAATGATCTTAGGAATCAAATTCGGATTTTCAACAACAACTGGGCTATTTGGATCAAGATTTGATCATGTATTACGCGTTTGCTTCTTAGGAGCCAGCTTCTAATCTATTTTTTGGGAAATTTTCTAAAAAACGCAACAACACAGGTCAACCGAGACTTTCACAGGTCGGTTTCTTCCTCTGTGGGGCTGCAGACTAGTTTAATGAATTTATCTAAGGAGGTCCCCAGTGGAGTCGCCATTATGTTATCACTCAGGTTGTCCCTAGGCTCCTGTTTAGGGATACGGCCGAGGTAACCACAAACCAATCTTTGGATTGCAGTTTCTAGCCCACCTGCAATCAAAGAGGGCTCTCTCTTAATGATTCAACTTTGTTGATGATTTTAGGCTAGCTTTTGGCTCAGGGGTTTTTTGTTTGTGTTTGGATGGAAGGGAGAAATATCAAGCAAAGAGGCAAGGTAAGGTGTGATAAGTTTCAAACCATTGGGCATGGAGTCATGGATTAATGCTTGCTGTTGCGTTTTCTTGGTCACAAGAGGATTAAGGAGCGGGATAGCCACACATGATACAATTATCAATCTACTGAAAGGATGGAATGGTGATCAGAGATGAAAGGCAAAGGAGAATCATTTCATCGTACTGAAAAAGAGGAGAAATGAATGAATGATTATCTAGGAGCAGCTAAGAATTCCTAAATTCTCATTCATATGTGAAAGAAACAGCGTAAACAAGATCAGTTAAGTATACATGTTCATAACTATTTCTGATGAAAACATGAAAAAATGCAGAAATTGAGCTTAAGGTGTAGTTAAACAAATCCCAAGCTATTCTTCTTTTCTGCAATTTAGATGGCGGAACTGTGGTAAAATAAACATGAAAATTAACAGAGTTGAGAAACACTTATTGAACCATGTAGAAGCATAGGAATTCTGTAATCACTCCTCGGCCAATTAAACACATCAAATAGTTTCGAAATCCATGCCTTCAGCAGTCTTTGATTATAGAAAATATGACAGTTACAGTGCAGGTCTCTGCTTGAAGAAAATGTCGAGATAAAGATTTAGCAATTTCCTCGACTCACTCACCAACCAACCCCTTACTCCATCTGTTAGGGTGGTATATATAAGCAAAATATCAGAATTCATTTATTACAATTGACCTAAACAGGTCTGCTGGAAAAGATTTTCTAAAACCTAAGTGTCGCTGGAATTAAATGCAGGTAAGTCCTTTGGGCTGCGCTAGAGGCAGCTGAATCAAAAGGAGTGCAATGTGACCCTTGGAGGCTCGATGCGGTACTGTTGGAATGACTGTGCTTCGGGATCTGTAGTTCTGTTCTGGTGCAAGTTAAATGTGCAATAATTATGATTAGAGCGTTTTGAGTGGCTTCGCCCTCTTTCTTTGACTTTGCTGGAAGGTATTAAATGTTCTCCTGCTTTGGACTACTGTTAAGATCTTTCGCTGATACTCTTTGCCGCTACATTGATGGTTTCTGCCGCTTGCTGATACTCTTTGACATGCTTTTTCCATGTTGATTTGATCTGATACTCTTTAATCTCTGTCATTGGTCCTTTCATGTCTTTAAAGCAAATTAATTTGGCAAAATCGGGCGATTTCGGGCTTTTTCGGTGCAAAATGGGCCAAGGAATCAAAAGATTCCCTAAATATTCCCCAAAACGGCTTATTTCCCGTAGCGATGCACGATTAGCGCCGCTAATCGTGCTAATCGCGCATCGAAAACTGCCTCTGTTTCTTGTTCCGGAGCTCCGAAGTGCGATTTTTCTTCCTGCGCGAATTTTCGGTTTCTTGGCTGCTGACGTCAGCAGTACGACGGGTGACATTAGCCTGCTGACATCAGTGGTGGGTCCCTGGTACAGATGTGATGTGGTGGGGTGCTCATACTTTAAGGCGATGCGATGAACTTCTCCCAATGCGATCGCAATATCGCGTCGGCGGGGAACGAGGGGGTATTTTAGTTGGACATGCGACGCTTGCGATTGCCGATCGCCGATATCACGATATCGCGTCGGGTAACCACGGATGGGGCACAACTTGCATGATGAGAATATTGCGATATGGCGATGCGACCTGGTGTTCTAGGATCTGTGGAGTGTTAAGGAAATCGGCAAGGGTCTATTGCGATCGGGAGGAGTGAGTATGTGCGTTAGACAAGCATTTGAGGTTTCGGAAGGGGTCAGATAACTTAAAAAGGGATTTTATACTCTAGAAGGAGTCCATTGTATTTAGAAGATGGTTTGAAGGGGCAGCATGAGGGCTCTTGCCAAGTTTCAGACAAAATGAGCAATTCCCGGGGGTACTTATGGTTATTTTTCAACCAGGGGGGAGGGGTATTTACATAGGGGATTATTTACATATTTTTAGTATGGGGACAGGGAAAATATAAGGAGTTAAATAATAATGTCAGTAGTTAATATGGAGATGGTAAGAAAGCACTAAGTTCGGGAGATCTTAGGCTGCAACGAGGGAATATAATCTTATAGAGAGGATATGGAATTTCTTTGAGTGAAGCAGATCTTCACCCAAGCTAATGACATGAAAATGATGAAACTAAAAAGTATCAAGCAGATCTTGACCTCTTTTGGGGAAATTAGTTAATGATTTTGGGGAGATGGAGAAAGGAAGTTAGTTATGCCTGTTTTTGAGTTTCTCACATAGAGCTGCCTGGTGATTGTGTCCTGAGTAAAGATGACACCTGAAAACCTGGAACTGATGAGCGATCAGAATTCTGCAACCTCAACTACCTACCTAGCCTACTTACCTAACATTTTTTCTTCTTTTGGTTTGGGTGCACTTAGACTTGCAAACCCATCATTTCAATTTTCCTTTTTTATGCTTCCCTATCTATAGACTACCCTTATTTCATCCGAGGGCCCAGATTAAGCAGTTGGGCTCCTTTGATTCTCTACCTATCTAAGAATCTGCCAAGATTAAGCTGTTTGGACAGATTTTCATTCTCTATATTCTAAAATAGGAAATTTAAACCTAGGGAGACCAAGATTAAGCTTTTTGGACCTTCCTTTAACTGAAAATTGTTCAACACTAGAATAAGTTCTCAAAATTTGGAACACAGTTAGATGAACTCTGAGTAGTTTTTCGCTTGGAGACTATTAAACAAATATGGAGCATTGCAGCATGCAAAGTATGACATATTTGGTCTGTAAAAATGTCAATCATGAAATATGAGTAACTTGCTACAACAGGAGGATAACAGGGAGTACATCATGCTAGATTGGAGAGAACGAGAGCACGAGAATGTGGATGTAGCCGCATGGAATCATCAACCTTCGCTTGATGCTTTGAGGGCCTGCGGACTGTACAAATACTGGGCCATTCCTGGAATGAGGGCTCAAGTGGATTTCTTGCAGTGGATGGTTGACAGGTGGAACGTCCAGGACCAGTGCTTCTTCATTGGTGGCCACCAGCTCGAGATTGAGCCGTCGAACATATATTTTTTTACCGGTTTGCCTAAGAGAGGTGTTGACTTGACCCTGTTTGGGGCTAGGGTGGGTGGCCAGTCCGTCGATAGCCTTCGATTAGAGTACTGCAACAGGCAGTCTAGAGACAAAGGGATAGACATAAAGTACATAACCCTCCCTAAACTGAACGTAATTGCATTCACTGTTACTCGACTTTGCGGGGCTACCGCTTTACACATTTCCACCGGATCCCATATGCGTATGGCAGTCGATTGCTTTCAGGGCATCGTTTTCAACTGGTGCGATGCTGTGTTGGCCAACGTGAAGGGCCAATTGACCAGGGCCAAGAACGGACGGCTAAAGACTTGTGGTTATGGTGCTATAGTCATCAGCTTTGGCCTGGACAGGATTCCTATGCTCATCCTGCAGCACCTCCCAGTTGTAGTTGGGCATCCCCGAGAGCCCAGACTGATGCGATGGGTCGCAGTCATGGGCCGTCATCCTGATGAGGGGACTAAGGTCATCCAGTTCAAACCTGAGTTCTTCCAGTGGTTGGAACATCAGGTTTTCTCTATCCAGGACTTTCCTTATGCTGGGATTGACTTTCGTGGAGACCCAGACATGG